>JAGVSP010001818.1:0-80246 GCA_022494985.1 Micrasema minimum
GAAAGGTCAAGCCTGTTAATGCCTAAATAATCCACATTCGTTCCAGAGTTTCTCTGTCTCTGTTGGGATATCAATTTTATGAAATATTTTTTTTTTTCTTTTATTAAACACATTTTTTAGAAATATTCAAAAATATTTTTTTTTATATAATATATTTTTTTTATGTTAGGTAAAGGGTGACAAAATTCACTATTTTTGTGGCCACCCCTAACTGCTCGCTGAAGGCATTTCATTGTTGCAAATGACAACAGGCCGGGGGTGAATAATCAAACCTTGTCCTGAAAAGACAGCGCATCCCCAAGGACTGAGGAGTACACCGATTGATAGCATAAAAAGCGTGAAATTATAAGTGCAGATTTGTGTTATGCACATTTTATGCACTTAACCCTAGGTAGATGTGAAGGTATCTGCATTATTGATTCTTTTAATAATATGTATGTTACACTGATTTAGTTTAGAAAGTCAGACAAGTCTAGATCTTTATCACGTGACATCCTTGGATCTAAAATCGTATTTTTTCTATGAAAATGTCATATTTTGATAAATTGTCCGTGGATGATGCGATTGGTTGTAACTAACGACTAAAACGGGGTAGAATTACTAATATCCCTATCACTGTCAATTTGGGCCAGCTCCTTGAGCAGGTTGGGGTGAATGTGTTTATGACAATCTTAGAGCCGAGACAGTGATAGGGGCAATGAAAGGATTTGGTCGCGTATGTAACCTTTTCCCCAGTTAAAACTGAATCTATTAAATTTCGCGGATTAGCTGAAAAATCGGTAGAGTTGTGCTGGATTGAAAAAAGACCATATCGTTTTTAAAACAGTCTAGATAAAGGGTGGGGCTCTTATTGAGTCAATAATCAAACATATTACAAGCAAAAAACAAGCCAAACATTAAAATTTTCATATAGAAAAGTCGATTACCACGAAAACTACTGGGATACAAGGTCGATATAATGTCGATATATCATCGTCATCATCCAAATCCGCTCCCTGTGTTAATCATATCCTATGGACCTTGGATCAATTAATAGAAAATTTTATCTACATGTCAATATATTGGTGATTTCTACCTGAAAAGTTCTTTATCTACTAACTACCAACCTATAGATAAATCGGCTTTGCTCGGCTACTGTTAATTTATTTTTAATTCTCGTGATTTCTTTTTATTCGTACATCGAATAATTTTTTTTATTACAGTGAATTCTATCAGATTTTTATACGCTCAAAAAATAAATATAAAAACAATATTTTATGTAAATAAATCCATTCAAAAAAATGTTTTTTAGGTACGGTAGGTAGGTACTTAAGACTAATAAAATTTGATGCCCTGCATATTGGACCTTGCTACTTTGACCGCCTACTGTTAAATCTAACTTTAACACGAAAATTGATAGGGTAATGGTGTTATTTAAAAATTAATGGTGTTTGATATGGGGTGCCTGACCTTCCCTTATGGCACGTGGTCAGCCTAATGTAACGTCTAATTCCCGAGGGAATCGCATACATCCCCATCCCTAAAATCAAAGTTTGGTGGGGTTTATTAAAACGCCGCTAAAGATTTCCTATAGACACGGGGTAATTTGAAGATAATGGCAGAATATCTACGATGGGTACAAAAAAATAATTTATATTAAAAAGAGGTTGCAGGTGATATAAACGTAAATTAACTGAGCATTCATGATAAATCATTAAAAAAAAATTCTCTAAAGCTCTGGATAATATACTGGTAGGTATTTATGTACTGGTACTGAAGCGTAAGACTAATCATCCTACGTTCATGTACCTAATAGAATGATCAAGATACACTGCACTTGGTGGACCAATGCAGTGCCCTATGCACCATTGGGTTCGGATAAGGTAAAGTAGTAGTACCTAGTATTAAGTGGCCATAATTATTTATAAATATATATTTAAAAATGTGTATGTATATCATATTAATTGAGACAGTTTTAGGGTTTTTCACCCAAAGGCATGTTTAAGTGATTTTTCATTTAAATTTATTTCATGGTTAACAGAACAATCTAAAAAATATGACAATAGATAGTATAGGTTACTATAACAAAGTTTGATTAAAAGTAATTATGTAATTACAACTTAGAAAGTGCTTCCCTAAAGGAAGACCCACTGTCATGAAATATGTCGACATCCGGAGTGATACCCACGATTAAGAAGCAAATTGCTCAACCAACTGGCATAACCATTGACTGGTTGGTTCTGCATTGTGGTAGGTAAAACAATCGATGCCATCTTTGTCAAAGATAGTTATCTGGTACGAACAGACTTAAATCCATCAGAACTTTAGAGATACAAGTAGGTATGTATGCGACCAGCAATCACCTGATAGAAGTTGACTGATTTTGTTAGAGTATGGGTACATTGGGATCGCTTTGTCAAAATTTCTTATCTTACCTACACCACCATAGATATTTAAAAATCTTGATATTTATTTTCACTTACTATATTACAAATTATTACGTATGCCTCCCGAGAGCCTTAACCATGCTTGCCCATTTTACAAGGCATCAGGTTCTCGGCGTCCTGTTCGTTCACTGTTGACAATTCGTCTGCAGTTTGTGTCAGAGCTGCGGGACGGGGACTTGACTTGGGAGGATGCACGGGAGCTAGCGGCCGATCGCTTGGCCTGGAGGCAGTTTGTGGATTCCATATGCTCCACTTAGGGAGCGGATATGGTATGATGATGATATTACAAATATTTTTTAAAAAATTATACAATTAAAACAGCCATCCATAAACACAATAATAAAAAATATGTACGCATCAAAAGCATCAAAATGCAAAAATAAAATTAAGAAAGAAAAAAAAATCGATAAAATCGGCATTCCTTTTTGTCGATTGATATCAAACGCACCGCGCATCATAGCACCTACATCGCACCACATCGCTAATGCAACCTTCCCTCACATCCCTACTCCCAGCATAGCATAATAATTGTGCTTTGTGTGCAAATGTTTACCGAACTACCAAATGTAACACCATTATACAAGTCACTATTTACCCCCGTTATCCTGGTAGATCAGCGATCGTAAACTTTTTTTAAATACGTAGGTACCGCGGCTGAAAAAATCTTGACAAGCAATACAGTAACATTTTCGATTTTGCCTTTTATGTTTTACATTTTTTTGAAAATCATCCACTAGCGCGTTGCTAACGACATCGATGTATTGATATTGAAGTTAAGTATTTTATTAGACAATAACTTCATTTTTGTAATAAGGATCCTGTCCAAATTAAATTAACTAATAGTAATCGCCTGCAGATGACTATGCAATTATATTTACACCAGAAATTTTATATTACAACATTTTGAGTGTGCTCAAATACTTGTACACAAATCTGGATTTATCCCATGACGAGAGTAGGTATATATTTAATTTTTATATCTCTACAGAGATGAAGACGAATTTGAAAAAAAATCCACAAAATAAAATAAATCACTTTTTTTGTTTAGTGCAGTATTTATGGTGCGATATTAATGAGCTCTAGGTTGAGGACCGCTGCTTTTAAGGGTAGTGCGGGGTAGATCCCACCTCAGGGGTGGTCCTACGGGACTGTATAATGGGCGAAGTGTGTTTTATAAAAATCAATAAACCAAACGCCATTATTAATACTGTAGATGATTTTGTACGCCTCGTCGTACAGTGGCTAACGCGCCAGATTACTGTGCATGAGGTCCCGGGTTCAATGGGCTTGTATCTTTGAATACACAAAAAAAACGTAGAATCAAAAAACCATCAGTGCAATCCGTTCGTAAATCGGATAATTAATAAGCGGGATACAATTATTTATATTTTTTATTCCACATACGATCGGTGACGTAACTGATCACCTATCCAAGGCCTATCATAAAAAATCTTTACAAAAATCAAACTTTAAATGATTGTATATCTGTTATTAACTATCCGATTTATAAACGGATTGCACTGATGTTCTTGTGATTTTATGTTTTATTTTTTTGCATTTACAGAATATTTTGTCCATTCCTGTGTGGGTCAACAAAAATTATTTATTTATTTTATTTAGATATCTTGGACTGACACTACGCGTAAGACTAATCATCTTACTTTTATGTAATAAATTATTTATTTATTCATTATAAACGCCCACACAGGCTTTTCATAAAAAGAGAATACAAAAATATTGGCAAATACATAAAAATGAAAAATATATATAATACGTAATATGCCTTAAATACACAACAATACAATGATAGAGTTTATTACAAATTGATCAAGATTCACGCACTTGTTCCAATGCACTGCCTTCTGCACCATTAGGTGCCGATAAGGGAAAGTGGTGTTGGTAGTATAATATAGATAGCTTTTTTAATAACTATTATTAAATTAAGCAGATTATTCCAGTTCGGTTAAGAGGGCAATTCACATCTTGCGATAAATGTAACATTTTCAATCTATATTCTGATCAATGGCTGCTTGTAAACGTACCCAATACTTGCGGGAGCAATATTTAAATACCAAAAAGCCAAAGCCATTTTGGAAAAATTTTATAGCAGATTCTAAATATAATGAGTTGGAGAAAATCAGCAAACTGTGTCAAAAAATCACTAAAATGCGAGTTCTGAATCTCGATTTGACTTTCAGTAACAGGTTTGAGTAAACGGCAAATTAGATTTATAGAAAGATGAAAAATGCTTTATTACATACCTACAATTTGACAATTCACATAGATGGCTAACTATTCTACAAGATAATAAATTTAATTATCAAATAGCGGACTTATTGCCTCTTGACCATTTCTTCCAGTCAACATTTAACAAAACTAAAGAATAATATACGGACTTAAAATATGAAAATCAGCTTTCTTGTTTGCAACGCGGGCGCAGGCGAGGGATAACGTCAACAAAAAAATTAAATTAAGCCTGTAAAATGCTTTCCTCAGTGAGGAATGCATTTAAGATAACAATTTAAAACAAAACTGTAATGTACCTACTAAAAATAAATCAAATAAAAACACTTTACAATTACCTAGGTACTTATTATTGCTATAGGTACCTACATAATTTTATAAAATTTTCTAACTTGTTTATATTTCTAATCAGGGGCTGGAATTCTCCAACCATCTATGCGCTTGGTAGCTGCAGGACGAGTTGAGATCTAGCCTCTTTTTGTACAGCGCTCTTGAGGCGATTTTCGTAAAAACAGCGCGTTATAAATTGTCCGAATAATAATAATAATTTAAAACCGACCGATCAAAAGTTACCAGTCGAATTATAAAATGACAACCGATTAGAACCCGGGGTACAAATTTCATTAGTCTGGGGGTAGATACTAGATATTGGATGGAGGGGGGCGATTACATATTTACATTTAATATCCTATAATACCTGACAATGTTATTTGCAGGGGTTGGAAACGAAAAGTATAAATAAATATTTGCTTGGTAATTCGACTTTGTAAGGAACACAAATCAGCAATAAAATAGCATCGAAAAAAAATATCACATTACAACTTTAAAAAAAAATTCACTAGGGGGCGTTTCCATGCAAATTTAAAAAGATTTCATAAACACCACTTATTATCAAATTCTGCCGTCTAAAGACTCCAGCACTTAGGCCAATACACTCACACTTTGAAACGTGTGACGTAGATGTCTATTCATGACGTAGATGCCTAGTGATGACATATGAGTGACGTAGTGGGTCAGCTGTAACTAGGCAACACTTACTAGGCACGGTAGTATTTTTCAAGTATGGACTACTATTTTTTCTCCGAAATTCTTCATTACAACATATAGGTAGGTACCTACTTTAAACTATTATCTAGGGATATAGCGTTACCGATTTTCGATAAAAGTTATGAATCATATGGAAAAAAATAGCGGCGAGCTTTCATTTTAGTTTTTTTTTTCAATTATCAGGATTCAACTATCAGGCAGGGTTTTAGTACCGATCCGTAATCAGCGCACAAAATTTGGAGAGCGCGCTTTTGCGGTTGCGGGCCCTGTGGCTGGAATGCTCTCCCACCAGAAGTGCGCAACTGTGAGAGTGAAGTGATGTTTCGAAAGAAACTTAAGACCTATATGTTCTCAAAATCTTTTGATTAATTTTGACAATGGTATTTTCTACTCAGAAATTGAGTTTTCACTCACATTAAATTTCCCGAGCCGTTAAATTCAATATTTGAAGCGCCCTTGAGGTATATTTATACGAAAAGGGCGCTATATAAATTATCCATAATAATAATAATAGTAATAGCTTAACATCAAAAAAAAATCGTAATTAAAGAGCACATAAAATTCTAGGGAATCAGCATGCCAGATTTTAAGCTTAGGGCACTAGATACTTATTTTTATAATGCGAAACAAGTATTAGTCTTTTTGTGGAAAAAATATAATTAAAAAAAATAGGTTGGGACATATTTAGTAAAATATTATTAGGACATAAGTAGGTACCTAATAATATTTTTTTTATGTCCGCCTCGTGGCATAGTGGTAGCGCGTTTGGCTATTGCGCATGAGGTCGCGGGATCGATTCCCGTACGGGGTCAACAAGAAATATTTATTTACATGTGAATTTCATATTAATATTTTATTTCATTTATTTTTTTATTTTTTTTTATTGTTTTTACGCCCATAGGGCTTTTACATAGACATTTTTAAATGATTACACAGTAGGTAGCTATACATTACCGCCAGAAATGGCATCCAGACACTGTTCCCAAAAATAACTAGATTTGTGTTAAAAACATCAATATTGTTAGTATACTTGCTAGCCAGTGCGTGCATTCTTCGTATCGGTGAGTTAGCACTGTAATTGGTCGATGATTGGCTACAGTAAAATAGTGCATTACTACGGGTAACTCGACCAGGCACTCGTATACTAATCAAATTTGTTTTGTGTCATCCTTTCATGTAATAAAATGATAAATATTCACTGCACTTGGTGCATCATTAGATGCGGAAAAGGAAATGTAGAAGGTGTATATTTCCATAATAATATATATTTTTTATGCCTTCATTGAAAAAAGCTAACCAATAATATATTTAAAAAATAAATAGGCGATTACTAGTACTTAATTTAACTCGAAAAAAGTCTTAACTACATAAATAAAGTAATCTGCTAATAAAATACTTAACTTCAATATCAATGCATAGATGGCGCGTTCAACTCGCTGGTGGATGATTCTTGATTCGTAGCGTAAATACAAAATCAAAAATGTTACCTGGTGTGGATATTCGCTAATAAGCGGAATGGGGAATGTTGTAGTACCTACATAAAGTGGCCACTTAACCCAGCCAATGACAGGTCATAAGCCCTGTAAACGCTCGAATATCCATATTCCTGAATTTGAAAAAATTTTACCTCATCTCTGTAGGGATATAAAAATATATACCTACTCCCGTCTTGGGATAAAAAATCCAGATTTGTGTGCAAGTATTTGAACACGACCCAAAATGTTGTATATATTTGAGCTTTTATTATTTATAAAACAATATTATTACCCTGTGTTACCATTAGTTTTCAACACATGGTGTAAATTTATTTAAGTAAGTCGGGGTGACTTAGATTTGTAATAGACCGGCTGATTTCTGAAACCCAATTTTGGTTTGTATGGGGGTGAGATGGATTTCACAAATCGATGGCAGTCCATGATGTAATAATAAAAAGTTAATACCCACCTACATTATGATATAAAGCCATGCTGAATTTTGGCAATTAAATACGTCGACAAGTAGGTATTAGAAAAAAAAATTATAGAGTTTTCTCGAATGAATATATGAAGAGAATCTCCTTTAATTTTTTTCCTATCACGTCAAGATATTTTTCAAATTGTTTTTTTTCAAATTTCAGAATGGGCTAGCATCATGAAATTTTCTGTAAATTAAATATATATAGGTTAAAAAATATTCTTAGAATAAATCATATTTGAAATTTAACTGCACTCTTGAACTTGTTTCCGCTTTCTGGCACAGTTATTTCCGACTAGGTATTTGAAAGCAGTCCCAAAATTGAATTATTTGAATTTATCACGAGAATTCAAATGTTTATTTTTTCCATTAAAAAAAAAAAATGTAAAAAGATGCAAAATGTAAGGCATTTTGTAAATATTATTGATATCCCAACAGAGACAGAGAAACTCTGGAATGTGGATTATCTAGGCGTTACAGGGCTAATGACCGGTCATTGGCTGAGTTAAGTGGCCACTTGATGTATTACATCACTCATTCCGCCCATCATCTGATTACCATAAATGACACATTTTCGGAAGATCTATTAGTATGAATTATGACAGAACGATTCACATTTGGTGACATGTTGAGAAAATTGGCATTAGCCCTGTAAACGCCTAGATTATCCACATTCGTTTCCACAGTTTCTGTCTCTGATTCCAACGGATATCAATAATATTTTATACTAGCCCAATATGGGTACAATCCAGTAATTTGTCTACAGTATCTGTAGATAGGTAGATACACATTCAAAATGTTGTTCATTTTGTATATTTTTATTTCACCCCTGAGTTTCTACTAAACATTGTTTTTTTTAAAACCCAACGTCACAACGTCAAATCAAAGTGTCCACAATTAACAATACTATGTATTTTATCTATGAAGCTTTTGGTTTATATTAGCTTAATTCTGGGTGGGTTATTTTGAGCTAAATCATTGCAGGTGAAACTTTAATCTGACGTTTATACTATGCACCGTACGGAGGGGGCGGAAAATCCTTTTAATATTAAAAACGGGGGGTGCCGGTGACCTATGAATCATCTTGGGTGTGGAGCACATTGATGCACTGATTATGTAGATACTAAACGCAATATCTTTTACTGTTTTAAAGTCAAGACAGTTAAAGAGAACTCAGGCAGTTCTGGTACGAACCCTTATGTATGGCAGTGAAGCGTGGTGTTGGAAAAAGAAGGATGAAAGTAGACTGAATGCTGTTGAAATGCGATCTATGTGTGGTAAGACTATGTATGATACGTGAACAAATGTCGAAATTAGAGCAGAGTGCAAGGCTGAGATAAGCATTATCGACAAAATTAAGAAAGGGCTTCTACGATGGTTTGGTCATGTGGAGCGAACGAGTGATGAAAGAACGGCTAAAAGAAGTTTAAATGCAAGTGTGCCTGGATGTAGAACCCGCGGAAGGCCGAGAAATACATGGCATGACCAAGTACGTAAAGTACTTGAAAGTGGACATGTGAAAAGTCGGAATAACCGGCGTATGTGCATGAGAAGATGTATGAATGTAGAGGAAGCGGAGGAAGTGTGTCAGGACAGAGTGGTATGGCGTTCTATCCTCTCTGCCTACCCCTACGGGGAAATGGCGTGATGGTTAGTTAGTTAGTTAGTTAGGCAGCTTACATAAATTGTTACGGGTCTTGGGACTGACTTGGGAAGAAAATGATAGCTGGCAGTCGATATCTTGGCTTGGAGGCAGCTTGTGGAGTCCATATACTACACCTAGGGAGCGGATGTTGATTGATAAGAGTGATTTTTAAAAGCTGAAAGATTTGTCTGAAACATATTTTTGTGTTAGGAAATATTAGTGAAGTGTTGTGGCAAAGTAGATTCGTACCTAGGCTTGTTAGCAGCAAGATAAGTAAGTTGTAGTCTTGCCTCCTAGATAAAATATGTACCTACTGTGTACTTGTGATCCTATTTAAATTTTTTACCCTAGAGCACAAAACCTTAAAAAAACATGTCCAAATTAATATAACAGCCAAAAATAAAATGCGGTTCAGAGTAAAAAGAAACTTCTCTCAGGCGGCAGAATAAATTCGAGAACAAGGGCCGGGGTAGCGCAATATATTACAAAACTAATTATAAGGGATGTTGTGACGTAATCCTGTGATTCCACCCCCTCCTCCCCGACCCCCGTGATTATAGGGAAGAGAAGGCAAGGGTAAAAGCCGAAAAAGGGGAAGGAAAATTTTGTGCTTTAAGCCTATTATTGGCTTGCAAGACTTTTTAAACGCAGTAAAAGAAATATTGTAAAAGAAATCTATGCTATAAATATAAGTAATGAAATTTTGAAAATTAACTAACTTACTAACCATCACGCCATTTTCCCGTAGTGGTAGGCAGAGAGGATAGAACGCCATACCACTCTGTCCTGACACACTTCCTCTAGATTCGTACATCTTCTCATGCACACACGCCGATTATTCCGACTTTTCACATGTTCACTTTCAAGTACCTACTTGACGTACTTGATCATGCCATGTCTTTCTCGGCCTTCCTCGGTTTCTACACCTATTTCAGTTGGTAAATACAATTTTCAATGTAGATCGGTAGGTAGGTACATACACAGAACTCAAAAACGCGACATACAATAACTTGGAAAAATAATATCAGTATTCTGAAGGCGGGAATATCTACGATTTTTGATAGCGTAATCGGATTGCGCTTAAAAGTAGGAATCAAGCGAGTGAATATTCGAGCCGGGGATCTCTAAACTAAAAGCTGGCGATTCTACCACTGAGCCACAGCCGAGTCGTACTTTAAAAAAAAAATTATTCATCAATCCTTTGATAAACCGTATTATGATAACTTATAAGTAGGTAACTTCCGCGTTTTTTTCGACTAGACGAACTGTGATTTTTTTAACGTATTAATATTATATTCACACACATGATACTGACTGGTACTGAAGCGTATGACTGATCATCTTACCTTCATTTAATAAAAATGATCAATATACACTGCACTCGGTGTACCGATGCAGTGCCCTATGCACCTTTGGGCGCGGGTAAGGGAAAGAAGTAGTAGTATCTACTATTATGTCCAGGCTTACTAAAATAAAAGGGAAAATCACCTGGACTATTCCAATAAATAAATTTACCACCTGGAAACACCATTTACCATGTTGCTAATATGTAGGTACTGTTTCTAATGAATGACTGGTGCATAGGATCTTTGAGTCATACATTGATTAGGAGGGGTCGAAAACATCTGTTAAAAGTCAACAATAAACTATACACTCAATAAATCAAAATTTATTGATGATTAATGCATTTTGGGTATTGTGATGGAGCGCGGTTAAGTACTTGCAGCGCGACGCCTACCATCTTGAGTCTGGCAACCCTTTTTCGTGTCGCGCGGTTGGCAAGCCTAGCCCGGGTCAAAAAAAGAAATTAAAACTCTAAAGGTCGCCTTTAGATACAATTGTGGACGAGAGGATCAAAATGAGATTCGGAAGTGACCCATAGAGCCGGGGAATCGTCCGTGAGTAAAATGATATAAGTCAAATCAATCTCGGATCAATACATAGGTACCTACCATGAAAAAAGCTACGTTATTTTACATATCTATATGCATTTTGTAAAAAAACGCTAGGTAGGTAGGTACCTAGGTACTATAAAAAACAGTTTTTTTTTGACCCAGCTTGGAGTTAAGCCAGGAATTTAAGATAAACTTGACAGAGTGCTTTGTAAATAAATAAAATAGGTACCTAGCATTGAAAATACGTAAATATTTTTTAAGTTCTCGCAAACAAATCACAGACATAAACATGCCGGTAAAAATCTATATTTATAGTATTTCAATGTCTCGATATTGACACTGTTAACACTTTCACCTCAGTTACATAGAAAAAAAATATTATAAAATAATTATTAAGGTTTAAGAACACATAGACGATAATAATCATGATTAATTAGTCCATAATTTTAGCTATGATAGATATTTATCTTGATAATTTTAGCTATGATAGATATTTATCTTGATAATTTTAGCTTTGATAGATATTTATCTTGAACAAACAAACAAACAAAAAAATAAGTACATAACTTCGAACAAGAATTTTAGAGAAGAGACATTCCATACATCTAGTTACCCACTACGTCATCAATAGGCATCTACGTCATCACTAGACATCTACGTCACACGTTTCGTTTATTGTCCTAAGTGCTGGAGTCTCTAGACGGTGGAATTTGATAATAAGTGGTTTTATGAAATTAACCCTAGAAAGCGTAGGTCTATTTTTTTAATTTTTTTTTTTTTATTTCTTTAAAAAATCTTATAAAACATACATGTATTATATTCCCAGGAGTTATAAAAACTCATTTTGGACCGGTATTATTCACATTTTTAATTACATATTGCACAATCAAAAAGACGAATAAGAAAGACGATTCAAAATTAACACATTCAATCTTAATCCTAAACATCATATCTATCATTGAAAAACATATTTAAATACAGATCTTTAAGGGGTCTTCTATGTATTGCTTTATTTATTTTTATTTCATGGGGTAGATTATTATATTATATTATATTGGGATCGAGAAATGTTCATTAGGGACTTTTTACCGAATTTTGTGGATCGAAATTTTGGAATGTGGGAGGTTTTTTGAATTACGTGTATTGTGACCATGAAGCTCAGAGTTAAAATTGTGTTTCAAACTTGTATGTGCTAAATGATTTAATATGGTAAGTATGGTATTTGTAATTTCATGTAATAGTATTACTTTGAATGGGAGTATTTCTGTTTGGCGATATATTTCTTTTACATGTGTTTCCCAGGGTATCCCTAAAATATTTCTCAGAGCCCTGTTCTCTGGAGAACTTGAATTTCGGAAACCTGTATGGAAACGCCCCTTCATAGTGAATTCTTGTTTGAAGGGACACAATTTTTTCAATTAAGTAATTTTAAGAATTATTAAATTTAAACATTCATTATTTTTACGACTTAGGTATCACCGATGATTTCGTACTATGTATATTACTGACAATCGTGAGGTTGTAAGGTATGAAAGCCCAAGACAAATTTAAAATATTTTAAAAGGGCAAGTTAGTAGATATTATTATGGTCGGTGTTAAACGTGTTGTTTGGTGTAGTTTGACCATTTTGACACGTGATGGTCAAATCTCACACAACTCTGTTTCATTCTCCAACATCACTTTTCAGGCCTAGTCAAATGATACACAAATGAAGCCTACCTAGGTATTAAATTGTACAGTATTAAAAAATACTATAGGTATGTAGCAACGAGTATCATAATAATATTCACAGTATCGTAAAATTAACTTACCTATTATTTTCGTACGATAATTAAAAAAAATAAAATAATAGAGGTTACGATTTTTCAAAGCTTTATGTCTATTCCGCGGATAAGCTAGCTACCGTTCCATATAAAATCGCTGGTGCTGAACGCATTTAAATTTAAAAACAACCCTTAAAACTGTACAGTTGCTCGATCACAGATCACTATCGACGCGATAATAAGCGACGTAATAATGATTTCTTACCATGGATGTTTAACGTTTTCGCGATCACAATGGAACACGCGTTAAAAGTTATCGATCGGGATTATTAAACGAGCGCATCAAGTCGCGAGCCATTTCCCGAGATATATCTTCTTCGCACATATCTTCTTTCAATCTTTCTCGAGTGCCGTATTGCATTTAGCCGGCGTTCGGCAAGCCAAATATTGAAAAAAGCAGTCGACATAATAAACAATCCGACACGCGCGTTGATTTGACGTTTGACGTTTGGCCGCGATATTTATTATCATCTATGGTGCTCGGCAACGCTCGGCAATGCTCGGCGACGGCGAACGTGGTATGAACGTATGTTCATTGTGATCGGTCAAATGGTTAGCGTTAGCACGTGGTTAGCACGTTTTTAACTACGTCGATAGTTATATGTGATTAAGCTCCCTGTTTGCTAAATGTCCCATATAAAGCGAAAACTGGGTGGATTATTGAATGGTCCGCGCGACATTTGGCTGACATGACAAGCAATGCTATTTATATAAACGTTTAAACAGATATTGAAGTATTGAATGCTATGAAAAACGTAAAAAACATTTAACAAATTTACATTATTAGCTATATTAACAATTTCCTGTGTGCAAACATACGATAATAACTCTTATGCTCGCGCTAATAAAATACACTTATTTAGCGTGTATTTTTAAAGACTGTACAGTTTTCCGAACAAAAAACTGTACAGTTTTCTACCCGTACAAAGTGCGCATTAGAAAAAGTGTCATTCGCTTTTACAGTTTACTATGTGCTTCGTTTACTGTTAAATTTGTGTCATGTCTTTGCAATAGGTTACGTCCTGTGCAAGTTTTCAAAATAAATAGGTAAATACAATGTTGAACAATATAATATTATGTAGGTACATTTATTATTTTTTATTTTTTTATTATATTTATTTAGTACCATACAATTTACATAGACTAATATTATTTTTTGCATGTGCATTACAATTAATTTTTTTTGAAAATTTTCTTCGTATAACCTAAATGAAAACGTCTTTAAAATTCATTACTGGGTACCTACCACTGGAAATTATTGTGAATCCGCTTCAGATACCTATACACCGTGTTACAAAACTCGATGTACAAGTGGGTGAAAACCAGTGAATCTACATAATATTTGGAGTCGGTTTTGAAAAAAAAAATATTTGACCCATAGTTTTCGAGAAAATTGAGTACGATTGATTTTTTTCGATAAATTTTTGCAGATTGTTATCAAATATCATGTACATATTTAGTCAAATCAATACTATCCATTATAAAACAAAATAAAAAACAGCATTTTAATATGAATGTAGGTGTTTTAAAGTGGTTTATATAGTAATATTTATGTAATTCTCTCAATATTCAAATATTCGTTTTTAACCACATTAAAATGGCGTTTTTTAACAAATTTAAAATGCACTTTGCTTACAAATTACAATATTAAATAACCATAACAATTAATACGTAATGAATGCAGATCGAAGCTGTAACTACCCCTTGAAAAGCCTGGCACATAAAAAGAGCGATCTTCAAGCGTCCTGTGAATTTATAGGATGTCTTGAAAAAACTTTTGGCTGTCTGTAAAGTCGGTCTACGGACGATAATTTTACGTGATAACGTCATAAGGAAACATCGACGAAAAATAGCATAAGTACTTTTATGAATAGAATTGAATTATTATTACTGAATTATCATTATTTTGTATAATACAAAGCAGGAGTAAATTGAAAATTACAATTTTTCCATAAATTATCATTTTTTTGCACTCGTTAATTTCACTTTCACTTTATAGCTTGTGTGCTGCTGCTGTCTCTCTTCTACTCGGACGCATAGGCCGATGGAGTGGAAGAGAAATAGATGCGACACAAACCGAACGCTTAGGCCGATCGTGCCTCTCTATCGCTTGTTTATTTATTATTTATTAAGGATTTTTACAGCTATAACAATGAACACTATCTAATAACCATGAAATAATTCTAAAGCCAATTACAAAAATCCACAGTTAATTAATGTAATTCTTATTGATAAGTAAATAGTGAATGTGTGTAGTTTGTAGGGGTGTGTGTATCTGTGAGTCATACAAGTAATAAAAATATGGAAAGAAGGAAAGGGTAGGCAGGAGAGGCTTTGAGAAAAAAAAACAGAACAAAAATATTTTATTAAAATGGTAAATCCAGTAATCCACACCATCAATGTACCAGCACACCTTTTTACTACCCACAACACAAGCTTGTTCCGCGCTCTCGCCTGCACACTCGGCTCAGGCGGAACGTGACAATGAGTCATGCTTTTTCGTGTGTGCAGCCGGCGTTCATCGATTTATTAGACCTTATCACGTCAAAATATTGAAAAACAGATCTTTGGTTTTGAGTTCGAAAAGAAGATGTCGATGGTTAAATTTCGCTTCCTCTTCTAAAACACGTCGGAAGGTAAACTGGTACAATATCAAAAATGTAAAAAGCACAACACGACTCCAATTAGGGAGACCAGTTTCAAAACCCCTGGTGTAACTTCTCACCTTTTGTAATGAAACAACTTTTGGTTTTCTTGGCCTGAGAACCGATATCGATATTGTGAACAGTGACTTTATGACGTTTTCGATCTCATTCATTCTTGAATCTGAAACTATCGACCACTATTTCATTCATATTCACAATTATTATTTGAAAATTCACAAATGAGATAAAAAAGTTATAAACAACATTTTGAGTGTGTCCAAATACTTGTAGACAAAAACTGGGCTTCACCCATTACGGGCTAATAATTACAATTTGACATCTCAACAGAGATGAGAAGTTTGGAAGGGAATATAGTAATCTAGGCGTTTACAGGCCTTATGACCTGTCATTGGCTTGTTAAGTTTAAGTTGGTTAAAAGTCATCTTCAGGCATTTCCTAGTAGGTGATGTAATTCGGTATAAATCTCACTTGCAATCATAAAGGTTTCTGCTAAAATGCTTAGCAATTTTCTCAATGGATCACAGAGAGTGTTCACATGTGAAGCGTCGCGCCATTTCACTGTATATATACAAGTTCTGATAATTGGCAGATATGGATATCAAATACTAGGGGAATGTTGTAATACATCAAGTGGCCACTTAACGCAGCCAATGACAGGTCGTTAGCCCTGTAAACGCCTAGATATCCATATTCTCTTCCAAACTTCTCATCATTGTTGAGATGTCTAATTGTAAAAAAGTTATGCCCAATTGGTATTTTTTTAATAAATGTATAAAAATGGAACATTACCGATTAGATAATTATAATTTCAACTTTGAAATACTAAAAAAGTTCGTTATTTTGTTAATTGTGTTTGCCTAACAATATCATACACCCAAATAACCTAACTAAACTTAAATAGTGCATTATAGCAATTTTGATAGTACCTACCTAAAGGAGCTTCAACAAATGTGGAAGCTTCTGTACAAATTCAATATATATAGTAGTTTCAAAAATTTGTGTTAGTTGCCTTTTGTACGCCGATGACGTAGTGCTTCTTGCTGAGAGCGAAGAAGAATTGCAGTCCTTGGTTACAAAGGTTTACGATGTGTGCAAGGAGAGTGACCTGTTAATGAATGTGGAAAAGTCGAATGTGATGGTTTTTGAAAGAAATGTGAATATGACTAAGTGTAAGATCGTAGTAAATGGCGATAGCTTGAAACAGGTTGAAGAATTTGTATATCTGGGAAGCATGTTCACTAGGGATGGTAATATGGATAAGGACATTGAAAGGAGGGTTAGTGCCGGTAACAGAGTTAATGGTGCCTTAAAGTCGGTCGTATCTAATAAGTGCTTATCAAAAGAGGCTAAATTGGCAGTTCATAATGGAGTTCTGGTACCAACCCTTATGTATGGTAGTGAAGCGTGGTGTTGGAAAAAGAAGGATGAAAGTAGATTGAATGCAGTTGAAATGCGATCTCTCAGGCGAATGTGTGGTAAGACTATGTATGATAGGTGTACAAATGTCGAAATTAGAGCAGAGTGCAAGGCTGAGATAAGCATAATCGACAAAATTAAGAAAGGTCTTTTACGATGGTTCGGTCATGTAGTGCGAATGGATGATGAAAGAACGGCTAAAAAAATATATGTCGCGACTGTAGCTGGATGTAGAAATCGAGGAAGGCCGAGAAAGACATGGCATGATCAAGTAAAACAAGTGCTTGAAAGTGGGCATGTAAGAAGTCGAATAATCGACGTGCGTGCATGAGGTGTGGAGGAAGAAGCAAGAGAAGTGTGCCAGGACAGAGTGGTGTGGCGTTCTATCCTCTCTGCCTACCCCTTCGGGGAAATGGCGTGATGGTTAGTTAGTTAGTTAGTTATTTGTATACGTTCAAAATGTTGTTAAAATAAATAAACAGTTAGCACAAAAATATTTCAGGATATGCATCATGTGTCAAGTTATGTGCACATATTGCAAAACCTCCCACGTATTCTATTCGCCGTTCCTACCGATAGAAAAGCGATTCCTCTGATTTCCCGGCAATTTTCTTTTATGCCTCTTTTACGGCCAGTTTTACGGAAGGTCGGTAAAAGTAAGGCGACAGAATCGTTATCTTCTGTAGTAGGAGAATGTAAGAAGAAGGAAGCATAGGCACTATGATACTAAGATATTTCTAACAACATTTTGAATGTATACAATAGGGTTCTTCCTTAGCATGAATATTCTTGGCATGAATATTTTTGAAAACATTTTCAATATTTAAAGTAATAAATTGATGTTTTAAAAACACGAAAATAAGAATGATTTTTAACGCCCGTTATTGGCTAATGACGCCATTTCCGTCTACCGTAAAAGGCGCGAAATTCATTCCGTAGTGAGCGCCTATTGCTGTGACGTCATACCGCATGCGCGCCAAATTGAGGATTTTGCGAGCGATTTGAAAAAGTGCTCTTTCAAACCGCGCTAGAAAATTCATATGACATCGTAAAATTTTTTTTAAAAATTCCTTGATATTGTAATTTTTCAATCAATTTTTTTTAAATCAAAAATAAAAAAAAAAAACCCAATTACTTGTAGACAAATTACTGGATCATACCCATGCTGGGGTGATATCAGTTATTATTTATATCCCAACAGAGACAGAGAAACTCTGGAAACAAATGTGAGTTATCGAGGCGTTTACAGGGCTTATGACCTGTCATTGTGTAATAAATGCCAATGGCAGGACAGGAATAAGCCCTGTAAATGCTTGAATATCCCGAGAAAAAAATCTTCTTCGCTTGGTAAAATAATGATTACCAAATTGTTCGTGACTTTAGCTGATAAATGCAGAGCAGATGTTGTTTCCATTAAAATTTTCAATGGAATTGGAATGAATATCTAACATTTTATAGCCATGTTATATTAAATTATTCTATCTGCTAGCATAGGCATAATAAGACCTACGTCAAAGAACGGGTAGCTAAAACCCTGGGAGGTATTTTAGCGTGTTCATTAAATGATTGTGTCGGCTACGGTACAAAATAACTATCGTAAAAGTTAAAAAACTCAACAAAAGATATTTTTGTACCTCCATCACTGATAACTCACCATGTTTTCACATTGTGCCTCGGAAACAAATGGGTTTTTTGTGGTTTTATTGCGCCTTTATGAAATACGGATGTTGGCAGTAAAATTTAAATAAGGTGCATTTTGTACGGGATTGAGATTTTTGGATTTAAGTGAAGTAGGTATTTCTTTTTAATAATACCTACATAATATAAGAAAATGTATGGATTAAAAATTTCATCATCATACCATATCCGCTCCCTGTGTGAAGCATAGTCCCAAGTCAAGTCCACGTCCCGCAGCTCTGACGCAAACTGCCGACGAATTGTCGACAGTGGACGACCAGGACGCCGAGAACCTGATGCCTTGTAAAAAAGGGCAAGCATGGTTAAGGCTCTCGGGAGGCATACGTAGTATATGGCCTAGCCAGCCGAAACGCCTTCGCCGGATGACAATAGATACCAAGGGTTGCTGTGTCCGTTGCCTCACCTCTGTGTTCCTAACAAAGTCAATTCACCGCACACCTAAAATTCTTCTAAGACACCTATTCTCAAAACTCAAAAGGCTGCTATCTTGGGCCCTTGTTAGGTGCCACGAAAAAACTTAAAATTTACTTAAAAAATATATTTTACAAGGATTAAGACATGTTTGCTTTTCCGTACAATCGTAGAAGTCGATTTATTCCCTGGAATTTAACGCTAGAGAAATTATCATTTTTTTTATATTGACCTGAAGCGTGTTTGTATCGTTTTGATTTTTGAATAATTTATTCAACGCCTTAAATTAAATGTTAAGTTATGTATATTCTTTATATCGTCCGTAGGTATTATGCGCGGGAGTCGAGTCGGCGGTATTGTATGTATTATATATTTATTTTTTTATGTCGGAAGGTAGGTTACAATGTAAAACTTTTTTTGCGGAGTTCTGAAAAAAAAAACAATTAAATGTGATCTTGCTACTAAATAGCTATTTATCGCAAATATTTATCATTGAAAGCAAAAAAAGTCTTAACAGTCGAGTGAATTATATACGTAATATAAGGTTTTAGACTGCACCTCAGTAAATTGGTTTCTCTTTTCAAAGATAAGTGTTGCCTCGAAACCGGTCGGGAGTTTGATCAATAGAAAAGTAGTTTAAAACAAAGTGTTTCATTTACATAGTTTACAATTTATAACTACAAAGGAACGATTGGATCCGACGCCAGACAAAAGTCTGCGACGAGGTGCAGCGAATTGCTTGGTTGAAGTGAAAATGGGCCGGTCACATAGCCAGAATGACGGACGACAGATGGACGAAACGCCTTCTGGTGTGGAGACCGAGGAACCAGAGGCCTCAAGGACGTCCACCGATGAGATGGGTGGACGACATCAGGAAGTCTGCAGGAAGACAGTGGATGGGGATGGCGCAGGATCGGGAGGAGTGGAGACGGCAGGGGGAGGCCTATGTCCAGCAGTGGACCTCAACGGGCTGAGATGATGATATGATGATGAGGTAGGTACCATTGAAGTACGATTCTTCGAAGCCTTATACATTATAGGTAGGTACTGTTCTGAATAAATGTAATATATGTAGATCTATTGATTGTCTTAAAAGTAGATTATATTTCAAAATGAATTTCCTACCTGCACCCTGGACTCCGTAAGCCCGATCCTCATGGCAATCTCCTCCCTCATGAAGATGTCAGGGTAGTGAGTCTTGGAGAAGCACCGCTCCAGCTCATTGAGCTGTGCTGGAGTGAAGCGGGTGCGGTGCCGCTTCTGTTTGCTGGGCTTCCCATCATCAGGCCCCAGCGGCTGCTGGGCGGCAGCTGGTGCAGGTGAGAAGGAAGCTGCGGCAGGATGTCATGGTGGCGCTTCACGTCGTCACAGTCTTTGTGCCCTGGAACAGGGGTAGTTTGTTAGCAAAAAATCCAAAGATTAATAAAAACTATTATGTAGGGAAGAAAATGTATGAAATAGTGTCTGCCAGATAGGATGATAGTGTGAGAAGCGCGTATGCATTCTCTTCTAAACCATCCTCTTCCCTGTCACCCCCATTGAGACCCTGACTGACCGCGTATGCTCGTGTGGACGTCATACCTATAAACCTGGTCTTTTTTATTTCCTCTTAAATTATTAACTCTGTTGATGGTGCCTTAGACCCGGTTGCATCGAAAAAAGTTAAGTTAAAGTTAAGGTTAAATTCAAATAATCGTTCCTTTTATGTCAAAATTGGTTGCAAAAGAAACTAGGTACCTACATATTATTTGAATTTAACCTTAACTTTAACTTTTTTCGATGCAACCGGGCCTTAAAGTCCGTCGTAGCAAATAAGTGTATCGCAAAAGACTAAATTAGCAGTTCATAATGGAGTCCTGGTACCAACCCCATAATAGTTAGAAGTTCGGAGAAAAATTGCGGACTTAATGTTTCTTATGTGCGTAGATTTTCACGGTCGTTGATGATTCTATTTGTTAATGTTTCTTCATAATATAATACATGGCAAAGTTGATTCTATATTCTGCTTGGAAAATATAACTTTGAATATTCCAAGTCGGCGGTTGAGATCACATAAAACCTTTTTTTGTCCCAACTTTTAACAATAACATGGCGCATTTTAATTCCTTATCTCGCATGTTAAGACTGTACAATGACATGGAAAAACATTTAAATATTGATGTATTTAATGATATATGTGGTGAATTCAAGAGGAACTTGAAATCTTTTTATAACCTCTGATTGAACATATTTATGCAAAGTACTTAAAGCTTTTTTAAACCTGTAAATTATAAACGAGTACCTATTATAATGCTGTGTAATTCTGTAATTGATGTGCAATAAAACCATGTGTGTAATTATTATAATAATATTTAAAATTAGAGTTATCTGTAATTAAATAAATAAATAATGTTTGGAAGCGAGGCATGGAGTTGGAAAAGAAGGACGAAAGTATATTGAATGGTGTTGAAATGCGAATGCAAGCTGAGATATGCATTATCGACGAAATAGAAAGGTCTTGTACGATGGTTCGTTCATGGTCGGTTCGTGGATCGAATGAATAATGGAAGAACGGATTTACGATGCGAGTGTGTTTAGATGTAAGTACCTACCTAGAAGTTGAGGAAAGCTGATGAAGACATGGCATGTTCAAGTACAAAATCTTTTGATTAATTTTATAATGGTAATTTCTACTCAGAAATTGAGTTTTCACTCACTTAAAATTTCCCGAGCCTTTAAATTCAATATTTAAAGCGCCCTTGAGGTATATTTATACGAAAACGGCGCTATATAAATTATCCATAATAATAATAATAATAATAACAAATACTTGAAAGTGGTCATGTGAAAAGTCGGAATAATCGACGTGCCTGCATGAGAACATGATGAATGTGTAGGAAGCAAGGAAAGTGTGCCAGGACAGAGTGGTGTGGCGTTCTAACCTCTCAGCCTACCCCTTCGGGAAATGGCGTGATGGTTAGTTAGCTAGTTAAATTATTCGGAAAACATTCACACGGTAATTCTGACGCCGCCATTATTGTGTGAAAATTGAGTTTTTTATTTACGAATGAGTCAAGTATCCCAACCTTAATGTCGTGCAGAAACATATAATAATGTTAGTGTTGGATACTTTGGTTCGTGTCGGTAGCCATTGCGCATATTTAACATGAACGTTAGAAATATAGATATTGCCGGTGCCATTACATAACATCGTATGTTTATACTCTACTACTACTATCCCTCATCTGCATCCAACGGTGCATAGGGCACTGCAGTGGTACTCCAAGTGCAGGGAATTTAATCATTTGTTACACGTCGGCAAGATGATCAGTCTTCTGGATTCTTCAAAATATAATGTTTTTCTTTAATTCAGTAAAAAACTCTGAAACTTCGAAAAATATTTCACTAGAAGGGGCGTTTCCATACAAATTTTCAAAAACAAATGCTCTCTAGGGTTTATTTGATAACACCACTTATTTATTTATATAGAAAACCAACAGTCAAATAATCATAATAAAAAACATTAAAAGAAAACAGAGTAGACCAATTGAAGGTTTTCACAGGTAGTAACAAAAATAGGTCAAAAAGAAAGAAAAATATTCTCATCGTAAGATTACTACAAATAAATTATATGTGTACATAAAAGTGAGTTTAGTTAAAAAGAAAGAAAAAAAATACTAACTCATCAAAATGTGATCAACAAAGTGTGATTTCACTCGGAAAGCAAACGCCGCACATTACCATGGTTATTCTCAAATAAATCTATATCACATTCATGCACTTACACTTTGAAGCGTGTGACGTAGATGTCTAGTGATGACGTAGATGCCTTGTGATGACGAATGACTGTCACTAGGCAACACTAGGTAGGCACGGTAGTATTTTTCAAGTATGGAATGCCAGAAGAAATCAAAGAAATCAATCGTTGCTTCACTTTTTTTAGGCCATTTTTAATTTTTTAAAAAAAAGACCAAAGATCAATCCAAACGAATATTGTTTACGAGTCCACTCATAAATTAACCATCGCCCATATTTTCTATAAATTCCTTATTTTTACCTTGCAACTCTATTGACCGGCACCTCGTCATACCGTGACGGAGTCCCGTGGTAGTGTAGTGAAGTAATTAGCACCTCCGGTTCGATACCTGGCCCGACTAAAAGGTGGACAAACATGGCGATCACGACCTCTCCGACACAAACTCTCCGTCTTTCGGCGTCAACAATAATACGTAGGTACAAGGGTACAAGTTCAGTGCCGCACCCAGGATTTAATCCTGGAGGAATAAGCACGAAAGTTGCAGGGAGTATCTTTTTCACTAGATTTCTACAATGAATGTTATTGGTAATATTGTGGTAATTTTTTGAAAAAGCTTTCACTATATTAGGTACCTCCATTCATTATTTAATAAGTTTATAGGTATTAGGTATCATGGTTACTCAAATGTAGGTACCTACATACCAAAAAAAACTTACTGTGTGTTTTTTGTACTTTAACTGTGAAAAAAATAGGAATTTTACAATCAGATAAAAAATCGGTGGACGAATAAAAACTATTTAGTGAAATATGGATGTGAATAAAACAATAAATTATTAGTAGCCAAGCAAACACGACCCATCTTGGAGTGGAATTTAAGGATGCAACAAATTACCATACATTTTTTTTGTTAAAATGAATGGCGACTGAAATAATGCTGAGATCTTTTTTAGTCGATAAGAAGACCGGCCATATGACAGATTTACCTTAAAAAAATGATACCAAAAAACGACAAAATATGTTAGGTTGAAAGTGGATGTCACTAATACATTATTTACATAGCAAAAATAAACAAATAGTATTATTTGTAGTAGGGATGTAACGATACCGATACCGATACCGATATATCGGCCGATATAATCGGCAGGCCGATATATCGCCAACGCCGATACAACACGGCCGATATCGACCAGTTCTAAAAGCTTCAGAACGTCTCTTCTCAACTGCAGGCCTGATACAAAATGATTTGCGTAACAGATTATCTGCTGATAATTTGAATAAACTTTGTTTTCTTAACAAAAATCTCCCAAAAGTAAACTTTAATTACCGATTTTATGTATCTGTTTTTAATAACTATGTGATTGATTTTATTTGAAAAGAATAAATGATTCTTTTTTCCATTCTCATTACTGTTTTTTTTTATTAATTAAGTATTTTTCCTTCGCAGTCTTCAGAACCTAAATACATTTGGTGTTTCATACATATGAAATAACTTTGAAGGAAGACAGGTGTATGTCTATGTATGTGTGATGTCAATTCCTTAATAATTTCCTTCAAATTTGTTTAACATATACGTAGAACTTATCTACTAAGCCATCAATATCGGTATCTGTATCGGTATCGCCGATTATTTTCCTTAATAATCGGTATCGGTATCGTATCGGAAAAATCATGTATCGTTACATCCCTAATTTGTAGCATCAAAAAAATATACTTACCACCAATGGCGTTCGCTACAGCTGTGAGGTTGTTCAGCATGGCGCCGGGCGCGCCGGGGCGCAACCCGAATTGTGACAAAATCTTGCGGCCTTCTTCTACACCGGCCTCAATGATGCGACTGTCAGGCAGCGACACCAACTCATGTTCGCCAAACTAAGCAACAAGCCTCAATGTCAGGTAGCGATACCACCTCATGTCCGTCGAACTAAGTCACAGGCCTCAATGACGCGATTGTCAGGTAACGATACCCACTCATATCCGCCGAACTAAGCCACAGGCCTCAATGTCAAGTAACAATACCACCTCATGTTCACTGAACTAAAGCACTGATTTTAATCACAGGTAGCGAAACCGACTCATGTCTGCTGAATTAAGCCACAGGCATGTTAGGTAGCGATACCACCTCATGTTGAGCAAACTAGAATAAGGGCGTGAATTACACAAATGACAAATAATAGCGAAATAAACTCGCGTCAAATAAATTAAAGCACGAAGTTAAATTACCAAAAACATGGACACCGAAAAACCACACTTGGAAACTATCTCACGTCGAATTAACTAAAATATTGTAGGTGTATACTACCAAGGTAATTTTAATACAGGATTCGTTTCAAAATAAATTGTTCAATAAATAGGTAAAAATTATGTATGGGTAAGGCGCTGGACTCACGATACGGAGGTTTCGGGTTCTATTCCCGGTGAGAACAGAAAAATAAAAAGTTATTTTTCTCAAGCTTGGATAAAATATTTGTGACGTTGTTCTCTGTTTTTGGCCTCTCTGGCTTGTTAAGGTGGTTAAATAAATAATAAATAAAATCGATAGATTGTTAGTTGGGAGTAAACTTTTGTGTTAATAAATAATGTCTTCGATTTTAATTAGGCAATTAGGTAGGTATTTATCGTTTTTAAGACTTGAAAATGTGTTTTATTTTGTAAGAAATCTTTTTTTTTTGTTGAACTTTAAACTAATGAAAGTAGGTTCAATAATCTACATTAGTGTTGCAAATTTCGTCTATATTTCGGTAAACCTATATCAATCGAATTTCTAAAAGAATCTGCTTACCAAAGCACGAAATTTTAATCAATTTTAATTAAAAAGCTAATAGATATTAAATGTAAGGTAAAAACAAAGATTTCATCAAATAAATAGTTATTCAACTCTCCTCCAATCCTTTTCGTAAAAATTTTAAAATCTACAAATTTATTCACCACATTTACCTATATTCCATTAATAGGGGTTAGCTACATTAAATAAATTACACTAAATCTTTTTATACGGGTGCAATAATAAGTGCATAATCTTCGATCGCTAGTTTACAAAATGAACGCATTGATCGGTGTATTTTTTTTCTAGATGTTGTAGATATCTATAATTGTGTAAGGCGAGGAGGAAAATTTGTAATTTTTTATATTTTTTTAAGTATGAGTTGCACTATTATTTGCCTCGCTTATAATGTACAAGGCTTATATTTACTTCAAAAGGGTACACGGCTTCTAATTGCTTTTGCTGATGTGAGGATTGGACGGAATAATCTGATGAGGACTAAAAGGAACTTCTCCGCATCTGCCTTAGATGACGAGAAACCCACGGAAACATGTGTAATTATGTAGAAAACAAGGTAATGTGATGCTCTCTCTGCCTTTTGGAAAAACGGCGTGATGGTTTGGTTAGGTAATATCGTGATAGGTAATTGTTGAAAAATAATACCTCAACATTAACATTCGCAGCAACTAAGCAAAACATGGTATGCGGATTGTCCAATGAGTAAGTAATTCTATGGTAGGTACATAATAAAAAAAAATGTTTATCACGATAATGCCTCCTTTACCCCTAACTAAATTATAAAAATTATACACATTAGATACTTGGCTCATTCTCCATTCTCTCATAACCCAACTATCAGGACATCCCCTCCACAGGGTAGGCAAAGAGGATAGAACGCTATACCACTTTATCATGGTACACCAACTAGTCGCACCTCACAATCAAACACCTCATAATGGACTATCTTACTATTTTCCCCACGGAATAGGCATCACTATCTAGATAGGTAGGTACCTTATTTATTTATTGATTTATATATTTGTTTATATAATTCTTTATTTTATTTATATTTTGAATGTTATGCACACAGAGCTATGAATAATAAATTAACATATTAAACAATTTAGTGAACAACACAATTTCTGAGGACATTAAGAGAGAGCAAACAAGTATTTAACATGTTTATGTTGTGTACCTACCTATATGTTTTATTGTGTTACCAATCTACCTACGTATGTGGAGTGTGGTGGAAGTGTTGGGAAATAGATTCTGAATATTTAAGCATTCTTATAATTATTATTTTTACATTTCTCATGCACTAAAAATGCAGTGTCTTGCTGGGATTTTTTCGATCCCTACATTGTGTTAAAATATTGAGCATCGCTGTATTTGATAACATTTTTCTCTATCTACTCAAGATAAGAGCCTCATCATTTTTAGTAAACAAATTTTAGTGATTTGCAATGTTTCTCCAGCATACTTTCAGTCTTATCAGTATCAAAAGCGCACTTTATTCGGGAAAGAAAACTGTATCTACTGTTTCTTGTGCAGTTTGAAAACTGTCCCGTATAAAGCGAACACTGACATGGAATATATTGAATGATCGGAGCGACGTTTGGCTGACCTGACAGCTAATACTTTTTATGGTAATAAGTAGGTAGGTACCTGCAGATGTACCTACTTACTAACGTTCAATTATTCACTCGCCATTTTTACCTACCAAGTCTATTGCCTCAATTAAACAGTTCATCAATAAAATAAATAAATGGTTATAGTAGATAGGTACTATGGCTGATAGAAAATCACATAAAAATTGAGGGTTCACTTTTACTAGAATTTTTTTCTTAGTAAAAATGTCATTATTTTAACTGCACTTTTTCTCACAATAATTTTATTTTTATAACTAATTCCACATGTCACTTTGTTGTTTTATGAATCAACATAGATTCTGAGTCTTTATCGATAAAAAATTGAATTAAAATTATGACATATTGAAATTGTCTTTTACTAATGAAATCTTCATACTGACTGATCCGATTCAATACTCTGTCTCCCACCCTGCTGGCTTTAAGCGAGACAATGGGTTGAAAGCGAAGAACATACAATAATGCTGTGTCTCTTTCCCGCACCCTAAAGTCTTGTAAATACTAAAAGAGAAAACCGGGGTACGGTATATCTGATTCTAGTGGTTTGAAAGCAAAGTAACATACTAAAATGTTGCATCTCTTTTTCACACCCTAAAATCCAATAAAGGCAAGTAGAGAAATCTGTAGTGGAAAAGCAATCAACTATTGCATGTTATTCGCTGTCTTTTTCTAACTCTTTGAAAATTCGCATACGCGAAAAGGATGGAAAGACTCTGAGGAAGATTTGAAAACGTTGGAATGATTTTCTATCTCTTTTGCTCTTATGCTGACTTGATTCGCCATTTCACGAAAAGGCACAAAATAATAGTGCACACTGCCGTCATATGAAAGAGTCGCGTAAATTACTAACCACTACTTTCCCTTAGGCGCACCTATAGGTGCATAGGGCACTGCATTGGAACATGGTGAGTAGGTAGTGTATCTTGATCGTTTTTATTACTTGAAGGCAAGATGAGAGCCGCTCACGAGTGTCGAAGTTACTAAAATGGCAAATACTCCATAATGAAAAATTGACTGTAGGTACCTACCTACAACTTGAAAAATGAGTTTCAATTGCAAAAAGTCAAAATCAGTGAGAGTTTAGGCAAAAATGAGCGCGTACCTTTAACATTCATAACACAACATACAAGAAACACAAAAGGACCTTCGTTCCAAAGGTCACACAAAATGTTACGGCAAGATTAAGTCCTTTACAGTGCATGCGGCTCGACTATGGAATCAACTCTCAAATGCTATAAAGGAAGCCGAAACAGTTATCTCTTTTGAAAAACGTCTGAAAAAAAACATTTTCTATTTACTCCATAAATTTTATTCTTGTTTTTCGGTCATGTAGAGCGAATGGATGATGAAAGAACCGCTAAAAAAATATATGATGCGACTGTGCCTGGATGTAGAAGTCGAGGAAGGCCGAGAAAGACATGGCATGATCAAGTAAAACAAGTGCTTGAAAGTGGGCATGTAAGAAGTCGGAATAATCGACGTGCGTGCATGAGAAGATGTATGAATGTGGAGGAAGCAAGAGAAGTATGCCAGGACAGAGTGGTGTGGCGTTCTATCCTCTCTGCCTAATCCTAGGGGGAAATGGCGTGATGGTTAGTTAGTTAAATAGTTAGTTTCTATTCTAGGCAGACATTGAGTGTGGTGATATATGAGTGTATGTATTAAAAAGTGTTTCGTTCTGTTATTGCGCTTACTTTAAATACCTGCACCACTTTATCATATTGGTTGGTTGGAAGAAATTGCCAACTAGGCAATAAACCCGCCAAAGTACACCACTGTATTTACAAAAACCAAATTTAAAAAAAAAATAATAAGATTAGCTAGGTAACTACAGCGCTCTTGAGGCGATTTCTCGCCAAAATAGCGCTTTATAAATCATACTGAACTAAATAAATACAAAGGAAAAATGATCAGGCAGATGATTTTGACTGTCTTCAATACAAAAGCTTTACATCACAATATTGACAATAGCTGTTTTAAAATACACTGAGGGATCGATCCCACCTCCACCCACGACTGTTATGAAGTCCTTGGGGGCTATCTGTCAGTAACGCTATTTTATGCAGGACTTTAAACTAAATTATTGCTGTGCAAATTCATAAGCAAAACCAGTTCAGAACCAGTCCAACGTAACACACATAAAATAATTATAATATAAAAAAACACATGTAAGTAAATATTTGATGTTGACCCCCTACGGGAATCGAACTTGCGACCTCATTGACGGTAGCTAATTGCACTACCACTATACTACGATAATAAAGGAGAACATAGATAGCTACAAATATATACACAGGGACAGCACTGAAGGTATGGACATCTTCGGAAGCTCCGTAGATGGGTTCAAGAGAAGGTTGTCCTTGAGATATTTGTGATCACTTTTGCTTTTATATGTGTGTTATATTTACTTTAGCATTGTGTGTATGTCACATTTTTATAAACATTATGTTTTGGTCATTCGATTAAGCACGATATGAACAATTTTAAAGGGCAATTGGTCTAGCTAGTTATATTTTAATCTTTTTTTTGTATTATATTTAGTTTCCTTTTGTCTGTTATTGTTCCGTAACAAAATAAAATAAAATAAATAAAATATCTACAGGTATGTTTTTTCGTTCATAAAATTCTTTGAATGTAGTTTGAAGCCTTTCGCATCTTACTGAAAAGCGAATTTGTTGTATACTTGACTCCTTTTTATGATACATTCTGCACTTCACTCGCACATTACTAAACTTTGTATTTACATCTCTTTCGCTCCATTCAAGGAATCGTCAATGTTTGGACCCGCCAATGGGAGAGCGGGAAAATCAATTTTGAGCTCGTCCTAAATTCGAATACTGGGCGGGGCTTCCAGTGGGCGCGGCTTAGTTTATTGGAACAAAGGAGTATATTGCACATTGAAGTGGTCTATATGAAATGTGGAAATGGAATTCGGAAAATGTTCCCTTTGGAAAAGTCGAGGGGTGGGAGATCCTTGTGAAATTTTTATATTATTATTTCGCCATCAGGATCTTTTTCACTTACAAAGATGTGGACTTGGATAAAAAATCACTCCTGAAATGTGTAGGTACCTAGTTATAAAGTACCTACCTAATTGTTTCCAAAACTCATAATTTATCTGTAATTCATATGAAAGTATTTGAAATTTCAACTAAACATTATTTTACAAATTTTAATTTATTTATTAACCTACTTTATTTATTTATATACCTAACCTTACCATACTTACCTCCTTTCCCTAATCCGTACCTAATGGTGCATAGGGCACTGCATTTTTTAAACTTGTAAGTTGCATTAGTTATTTTTTGCCTTGCTTATAATTAACCTAGGTAGGTGCAAGGTGCAAGGCTTATATTTAACTTACTTACTAACTAACTAACTATCACGCCATATTTCGGAAGGGGTAGGAGAGGTCAGAGAGAATAGAACGCCACACCACTTTGTCCTAGCACACTTCCCTTACTTCCTCCACTTCCTCCACTTCATACACTTTCATGCATCTCATGCACCCACGTCGATTATTTAGACTTTTCATAGGGATGAGCGCTTTTCCTCCAATACAGGGTATTACAATCCTCTCTTTCGTATGTGCAGAGAGTACAATGTAATACACAGGGACAGCACTGAAGGTATGGAGAAGTATAATATTCAAGAGAAGGTTGTCCTTGAGATATTTGTGATCACTTTTCCTTTTATATGTGCGTTATATTTACTTAAGCATTGTGTGTATGTCACATTTTCATAAACATTATGTTTTGGTCATTCGATTAAGCACAATGTGAACAATTTTAAAGGGCAATTAGTCTACCTAGGTAGGTAAATTTTTTTCTTTTTTTTGTATTATATTTAGTATCCTTTTGTCTGTTATTGTTCCGTAATAAAATAAAATAAAAAATAAATAAAAAATGACCAAATTCAAGTATTTACTGTAGGTAGGTAGGTACCAGGGTACTTGATCATACCATGACTTTCGCGGCCTTCCTCGACTTCTTCATCCAGGCACACTCGCATCATAGATCCTTTTAGCCGTTCTTCCATCATTCATTCGCTCCACGCTCCACATGACCAAACTATCTTAAAAGACCTTTATCTATATAAAAGGCTATGGATTTTATGAGGCTGTTATGGATACAAAAGGTACTATTCCGAATCTTTCTAAGACGGCGAGAAAACCACAGAAAACTCATCATGGAAAAGGACGACTATTAATGTAGTTTTTATCAGAAGTCTTCCGATTAACTGGGGCACAAGTGCAGTGAATCTTGATAATTTAGTGGGTAGAAAGGTACCGATGCAGTGCCCTAAGCACCATTGGGTGCGGATATGGGAAAGTAGTAGTACCTAGTAGGTAAGTAGGTACCTACATGAAGACAAAATGATTAATCTTCTCACTTCAGAGCCAGTCCAAGGTAGGTATTATGGTAACCTCTTGTGGTGTGATTGCTTTATGTGATAGGGTGCACAGAGAGAAATGAAAGAGTACTAACAGTTTCTAGTGCACATTTATTACACAGAAGTTACATGAAATGAAATACTATGAAAACTAATTAAACTAAGATTGACATGGGTTATGAAAATAGAAATGTATCTACGAAATTAATTTAGATTGGCACACAATTTGGCGGCAAGAAATTTGTACAAAAGCGACGTGGAGTCACGATGAAGGTTAAAATGGTTCTCGTCGTTGTTCGATAGCGTTCGGCGGAGTTCGGTAGATTTTGCTTCGTTTCGCGTCGCCCGCGTGACGTATTTCTTCCGCCACACAGCACCCTTCCTGTTCACAAGGACATGTCACCTACATGCCACACATGTTCCTACACAGCATTTTATAAAACCTTACCTAACCTCATGTTTTTCCTCAAACTATGATTTTCTTCTATGATACCTACCTAGGACCTATAGACCTATACCTATTCCTACTTTTATACTTTAAATTTCTATGTTCTGTTTTTTTGGGTCTTGATTGTTACGATTCGCAGCCTTTGAGAACAGGTGTGATTGTACTTAGTAAAGTCATTAAAAAGGCGGTATTTTTATTTAACCAAGTGAACATCAGGTCTCGAGATGGCCTTCGGTTGTTTACGCCAGAACTTTGGAACATGGACCTGATTTGGGGAGACGCACAGAGACTGACGCCCGATCGCCAAGCAGCAGTTTGTGGAATCAATACTTCCGATATTTTTACGATATTTTTGAGGAGGTTCTAAATAAACCACATATCTAAGTGTTTTCCCTATTCCCCGCCTAGTGGTGCATCGGGAACTGCATTTCACCAAATAAAGTTTTTAAATGTTTATTTCACTAATTTCATAAATCAGTCCGGCCCTGTGCAATTTTGCTGGACTCAAAAATTCATAGCCGTTTGAGTTGGCGAGCTAGCTATTTTTACATTGTATTTTGGAATATTTGAAAATAATTCCATAGAGTTCCTCTTTCGACATCCATTTTCCATTTCGCTCAATAAACCCACCTCCGACTGTACAACCAAGTTATGTGCTATATAATATTAAATGTAGTGAGGTATGCAGGTTCGATATTCACTAATACCTACATTCGCTTGCTAGAGAACCTATGTTTTATCTATTCCATTCTGCCATATTGCAATTTATTGCATCAGGGAGGTAGGTACCTACCTACCTACCCCTTTACCATTTTATCATATTTATTACAAACCCACTTACTATTCGATTTGTAATATCAGGAAATAAGTAGATAGGTACCTACCTATGTTTCGAAAGAATGTGTTCTCTAAATCTTTTGATTAATTTTGATAATGGTATTTTCTACTCAGAAATTGAGTTTTCACTCACTTTAGTTTCCGTTAAAATTAAAATTTGAAGCGCCCTTGAGGTATATTTATACAAAAATGGCGCTATATAAATTATCCATAATAATAATAATAATAATACGCCTTTGGTAGATATTGAAAAGAATTTTCCTTATATTATCAGGTACCTACCTATCTAGATAGTAGATATATCGACGCTTCCTACGTATAATATGGTAACCCACAAAATGCGATTTTACAGGAGGAGCATTTGAAAATATGTTCGTTCATATGCATTGGTTGTAGATACGACAAATTACGCCCCAAAAAAGCCCTAATTGTTGGCTTTTGGTAGAATTAAAGATATAGTTAAATACAGACGAAATCCACCAAAAACTCAAAATCGTCGATTTGTGGGTTACGATATTATACGTAGGAGGCGTCGATATTTTTTTATTTTTTAACCACCTCAACAAGCCAGGAGGCCCAATTACAGAGGGGAGCAACGTTACAAACACCCAGGCTTGAGAAAAATCACTTCTAATGTTTTTGTGTTCTCATCGGGAATCGAACCCGAAACTTCCGTATCGTGAGTCCAGCGTCTAAGCCATTACGCTGCGGAGGCTTTTTGGAACAAAGCATTGTACCTCGTAGCTCTCTGTGGAACTCGAAAATTTATCAATTCAATCAACTCAACACAGTCAAAAAAAGAAATTTCAATTTTGTAAAGCAACATAAAATCAAATACTTATATCTCTTCTGTCACATAGCGATGGAAGTCTTAGTTCAATCTGCAGTGCATTGTAATCAACATCATTACTCGACAAATTCAGTTTGTAGTTAATATGCCTTAAGAACTTCCTCTGTATTGATTCTAAGGATTTAATATGAATTGCATAATGCGGTGACCAAATTTGAGTACAGTATTCTGCTTGACTTCGAACAAAAGCAGTAGGTATAGAGAAATAAGTGTATTTATGTTCTTGAAGTCTTTGACATCCTGAGCACAAATCCAAGCATTTGCATGGCTTTGTTGCAAACATTTGCGACATGCAAGTCAAAATCATGCCGCTCGTCAAATGTAACTCCTAAATCGCGTGCTGAATTGACAGACTCTAGAACTGCAGTATCTAATGTGTAATCGAACACTATTTTATTATTACCTCTAAAGAACCTTATAACTGAACATTTTGATATATTATTTAAGAAAAATATATTACTTTTACACTATTCAGATATTCTATCAATGTTCTTCAAAAGATGTATATTAGATATTAATACCAAATAAAGACCTGCAATAAGGTAGGTATCTCAGTATATGTATGATAATATAGGTAGATGGTTTAGGTGTGTGTGTGTGTGTGTGGGTGGGTACCTACCAGTGGCGGTCGGTGACTTTTGAAACAGGGCATGCGATCATGGGAAGGAAAGAAACACAACTTCTATATTTTTAAAATCAGTTTTTTTTTTTTTTAAATTTTTTTGCAATTTTTTTTTATATTTTTTTTCCATTTAACAGGCTTACAAAAGCCCTAATAAATTGACATCTATTTATTTGATAAACATAATATTGACGATTTAGAACAGCAGTTTTCATTTTTTGTCTATGGAACCTTAATTATTATTGGTCACTTTTTTTGTCGAACCCCATCTCAACAGTAAAAATGTCAATTGACAAAAATAAAAGCCGTGAAACGTATATTTCAGCAGAATTTAAATTATGAAAATTATAAATGAAAAAAAATGTTCACAGTTTTTCCGTTTTCTACGTCCGTCAATATTCCCGCGCTCCCCTAACTCACGGAATTCCCGTGACCCTTCGGCAAAACCCCAGGATTCCGCGACACACCTTTTAGTAGCCGCTGGTCTAGACAAAGCGATAATAATATTATAGAATTGGAAATTTTTCAGATTAGTTCAAAGTCTTATACTAGGTAAAAACTAACTAAATAAACCATCACCCCATTTCCCCGAAGGGGTAGGCAGAAAAGTTAGAACGCCACACCCCTATGTCCTGGCACACTTCCATATTTCCAAAATTTCCAAAAAACTAAATATGAGATCTATCTCAAAGAAAAAGATGAATTGGTTTTTCACATTAATATTTCGTCGCCGTGATGGTGAAAAGAGCTAAGCCCCATATGTATTGTATTCTTCACCACTCCGACGGCGATTATAAAACTATTTAATTATTATTATGGAAAATTTAAATAGTGCCGTTTTCGTATATACCTCAAGGGCGCTTCAAATATTGAATTTAACAGCTCAGGAAATTTAAATTGAATGAAACTCACTCTGCGAGTAGAAAATTCAATTAGCAATATTAACCAGTGCGCCTGGATGTAGAAGCCGAGGAAGGCCGAGAAAGACATGGCATGACCAAGTACGACAAGTACTTAGAGGAAGCGAAGGAAGTATGTCAGGACAGAGTGGTTTGGCGTTCTATCCTCTCTGGCTAAAAAATAAAAACAATTTTGAGTTAAAAATGTAAAAAGTTATCGTTATAAGCAATTTTTATACGTGAAAAAAAAACACTGAACTCAAAATTCGTTAGTAACGTCAAAACTAGGTTGTTTGGGTTAGGTATAATAAAAAACTGAAGTCAACATCGTTTTAGTGAAAAAACATCAAAAGTCCTAACTACTACGCTGTTCTATATTAAAGAAAAATACCAAACCTTTTATTTAGGTAACTTTCATTTTTTTAAAGATTAAAATTCTCATTCGGTTACAACATAATAATTGTGATGTTTCGCATATTAACAAAATCCTGTTTCCTGATATTTTACTGAATGTACCTACCTTTAGTTTACATATTAAATTATAGACATAAAAAAAGCAGAATACCACAGAAAGTCCTAACCCCAACAAATGGAAAAGTATCTCAGAAAGAATTTATTATTATCGTGTCCTCTATAGAAATGCAAAAGTCCGAACAGCATGCACGGTTAGTAGTATTGGTAGTATTTAAACAGTGTTAAACCACCACCAACACGGTGAAATAAGCGGTCGAACTCTAGTGCGCTTGCGCGAAATATTCAATTTCTCCATCCGCATCTCTAGCGTCTAGCGTCGCGTATTTTAATATTGCGCAGAGCCCGGTCGCGCAGTCGGTGGATCGAGCAGTCCACTAGAAGCATTCGGCATCGGCCGCCCGTAAGTTGCGGTCGGGTGTAGCCGATTTTCGGAGCAATTACATCTCGTAATTACGTAAATAATCCATGGTTAAAATACTTTATTTATTTATTCATTTCATTGTACCAGTAGGTTTGTTTGTTTGTTTGTACATTTTTATTTAGCCAAAAAAAAATTCTTACAGCTAATAAAATACATAATTTTTTTTATTTTTTTATTTTTTTATATTTATTTTTATTTTTTAGGTACACAGTTTTCCGTTAGTAAGGCATGCGCAGCATGGTCCGCATTCATGGACGAACCGCCACTGGTACCTACCTAACGCTCCATCGCTGGTTGGTAATCCTTCTCAGTCGGCTGCCCAAATTGTCTCCACGGTTTGGGAAGCTCTGAAGGACGTGACTTTTCACTTAGCATCCATCACGGAGTTGATATCTCCATTCCATTCTTTTATATGCCGAGATGCACCCAGCGCTTCTCAACATTTATATGCCCAAAAGATAAAATAAAAAAATTGAGTTACCTACCTATGTAAAAAAAAATAATTTTACGGTTTTTATAATTTTTTTACCCCATGTAGAGGCATGAGAAAACTACGGAGAAACCACAGTAGAAGACTGTGCATATGGTGTAATTTTTAATGAATGAATTAATTAATTTTAATTTTGTGAGAATACACATAGAAGATAGGTTTGCAAGTAGGAGGTAGATATTTAAACTATTATTAATTTTATTTTAGGGGATTTAGGTAGATTTTCAGGGTTAGGATCAAAATACATAAATGCATTATGTTAATAAAAATTTGTATAAAACCACTCACCGACTTTTCTGTCTACCGGTTTCGAGACGTAACCCGTCTCTTCGTCAGGACAACACTACACCAACATGCAAATACCACTTCACACCTTCACCATAGTAGGTTTACAAAACTATAAAATCGACACATGCTTCACTACGCCGCGCCACCGCCAAGGGTTAATGATTTATGAAGCTAATAGTTCAAAAGGATTAACAATTGGAAAGGGAGAAAAGGGGGGGGGGGGTATGGTGACCATTACAATGAAATATCGAATAATGGACAATATTGGAAAGTTACTTAATTATTAATTAATGGGACATTATTTTTCAAAACCTTCTTTATGTAAAAAATCTCCATGCTATTTACTTTCAGTCCTTTATTAGGTATTTATGTGTAAAACTTTAACACCTGTATCTTTATTTAAATCATGATTTGAGTCTTTAAAATGTTTGGCGAATTCTGAGAAGTTATTATTACAATACACATTTTTATTAACAGAATTTAAATGTTGGACAAAGTTAATGCTTTGAAAATTAGAAATAAATGCATTTTGAGAAACGCTGAAATCGCGCACAAAGCGTTCAGATCGAGCGGGGGATACCTCCCCCACCCTCATCTCCTCCCTTTTCATCGCCCCTTCCGCCCCGTCGGCTGGGGAAAGTTTCTTGTTCGGGGGTCGGATATTAATTTCAATATAAGCGCCAAGTGGCATCTTACAAGAATGGAAGAAAGCAGAGGAAAGCTTCCAACAAATAAATATCCCGCCATTTTGAGGGCTCTTGTTAATTCATTTCGTCTAAAAGAATTCTGGATTGATTAATCGAGTAATAAAAATAATTATAAATTTACGAAGGAATTTAATTTTCAGTTGTTATTAAATGCTTTTATTGGAATGAAATGCTTCTCAAGCGATGTGCGGTAAAACGAACTCCATATTATAGTATTGGGTAATAGGTAATGCCTAGTTTCCTTCTCAGACACATACTCTCAAAACTCAACAAGCGAGCATTCTGAGCTTTTGTGAGGTGCCAGGATTCTCACCCATAAAGGAGCACCGGCACAATACAGGAGTTAAACAGTCGGCATTTTGTTTTGACCGAGTATAAATTGAAATGCCAGACAGCACACATCGTGTTAAAGATTGCTCCTGCAATCCCTAGGCAGATTGCGAGTTTTTTGTGCGTGCTGCCATCTTCAGTTATATGAAGGCCTAAGTGCATATTTATAATATACCTGGTGTAACAAAACTCGATGTACAAGCGGGAAACCGGTGAATCTACATCATATTTGGAGTCGATTTTGTAGAATAAATTTTTTTGATTTGACCCATAGTTTTCGAGAAAATTGAGTACGAAGTTGATTTTTTTTTCGATTTTTTTTTTCAAATTTTTATTAAATATCACGTATTTAGTCAAATTAATATTATCCATAAAGAAAACAAAATAAAGAAACGCGTTTTAATAAGAATTTGAGCAATTTTACTTAATCTGCCATACTTACAAAAAATTTGTTAGAAGAAAAAAAAATTTTTTTTTCAAGCTCAGATTTAAAAGTCATACACAATCGTCTCCAAACCCGATGTAGATTCACCAGTTTCCCGCTTGTACATCGAGTTTTGTTACACCCTGTGTATAACATCTGAAAAAATAAAATAATTGCAAACACTCAGTAAAAGTGAATATAGGTCGCTGCTCTTATTTCTACTATGGAACAAGTTCAAATTATCAACAAAAACAACATTAATTTCAGTTATCATTAAAATAATGTGGTGTCTTAAAAAATAAAATAGTTTTATTAACAGCCACAAACCATACATGTACCTTAGTAGGTTCATAATTAAAATACCTCATTTATGTATAGAAATTGTTTTTTAGTACTAAGGCATGCGGAGCATTTACCGCATGAATGGATGACTCGCCACTGATACCTACATATTTTTAGATAATATTACAACATCCAATTTCTGCATCCAATGGTGCACATGGAACTGAATTGGTATGACAGTTGCATCTTGATCATTTGGTCAAGGCAGTGTATCTAGATGATCATTTTTTCACATGTAGGCAAGATGATCAGTCTTACACTTCAGCGCCAGTCCCAATTTAAGAATCAGATATAAAATATTTTTACGAGAAACCAAATTCAAATGAATATTTTAATTTATGCTGATCACCTCTGGAATCGAACCCGCATGCATGTTAGCTCAACGCGCCATCCTCTACACCACGAGACGGACAATATTACCGAGACTAACTATCGATCTATACCTATCTAGTATAATACACAAGGTGGGTAGGTACCTAACTGTCTAAATTAATTAAATAAATACTACACCTGATGATGGAAAGTTCTATTTTCCGAAACTATAGTAGTGCTTAAATAAATTCAAGTGGTCTAAATAACAAAGTGTATTATTTTATTATTTTAATCATGTTATTCCACAACGTTAATTCCAACTCAATAAATAACCTAACTGTCTACTGTCTAATATACAAGGTAGGTAGGTACCTAACTGTCTACTGTCTAATATACAAGGTAGGTAGGTACCTAACTGTCTACTGTCTAATATACAAGGTAGGTAGGTACCTAACTGTCTACTGTCTAATATACAAGGTAGGTAGGTACCTAACTGTCTACTGTCTAATATACAAGGTAGGTAGGTACCTAACTGTCTACTGTCTAATATACAAGGTAGGTAGGTACCTAACTGTCTACTGTCTAATATACAAGGTAGGTAGGTACCTAACTGTCTACTGTCTAATATACAAGGTAGGTAGGTACCTAACTGTCTACTGTCTAATATCAGAATAGTGTATCAGGAATGTCGGAGCTCACCTTTGACAATTAAGACCTGTATCCAATATGTCCCAACAGTCGATCAACCACCCTGTATGTCGCATAGCTACCCCTATTACTGTACTCTGGGCTAATTGCTAATATTGCAAGGGGACATACCTACCTAATATCATACTAAATAATAGTAATACTAGACAAATCATAATAAATTATCACAATAGGTGGTATTATATATATTATGATAAATATAGTAAAGTAAATTACTGAAATAAACAAAAATAGGACACACAATGCCGAACACTCTTCAAGTTGATCGAAGGACTGTTGATGTATATCAATAGTCCGCCTTCTCCATGGTTTTCCGTGGTTTTCTCAGCATCTCAGACAGATGCGGAGTAGTTCCTTTTGGTCTACACCAGATGAATCCTGCCTGATCCCAACACAATATCTATAGCTATGGATTACTAACTAAAGTCAGTCAATGAAAGAAAATCCACTGGATGAAATATAAACCTTGTTCATTATAAGCTAGGTAAATAATAAATGTTTCTCCCGTTTAAAACATAAAAAAACAGTACTTGTGGAGCATGTGGAATTCACAAACTGCCTCCAGGCCAAACGATGGGCCGCCAGCTCCCGTGCATCCTCCCAAGTCAAGTCCACGTCCCGCAGGTCTAACGCAAACTGCCGACGAATTGTCAACAGTGGACGACCAGGACGCTGATCGTCCAGAACCTGATGCCTCGTAAAATGGGCAAGCATGGTTAAGGCTCTCGGGAGGCATACGTAGTAAATGGCCTAGCCAGCCGAAACGCCTTCGCCGGATGACAGTGGATACCAAGGGTTTCTGTGTCCGTTGCATCACCTCTGTGTTCCTTGCAAAGTCAAACCACCGCACACCTAAAATTCTTCTAAGACACCTATTCTCAAAACTTAGTATTCTGCATCTTGGGCCTTAGTTAGGTGCCACGATTCGCAGCCATGTGTTATGCACGAGTTATAAAGGCGGGCCTACAAAAAAATTGCTTATCACTCAGAGAGAAGAACAGGTGTTATGCAGGAGTTTATAAAGGCGGCATTTTTAGCGGCCACCAAAACTTACCTACAATAAAATGCTTATCACTTGATAGGAAGATATTGCTTTAAAGCAATAGGCCTGTTTTTGCCTGATGCCTTGTAAAATGGGCAAGCATGGTTAAGGCTCTCGGGAGGCATACGTAGTATATGGCCTAGCCAGCCGAAACGCCCTCGCCGGATGACAGTAGATACCAAGGGTTTCTGTGTCCGTTGCCTCACTTCTGTGATCCTTACAAATTCAAACCACCGCACATCTAAAATTCTTTTAAGTCACCTATTCTCAAAACTCAGAAGTCTGCTATATTGGGCCCTGGTTAGGTGCCACGATTCGCAGCCACTTGAATATGCGTCTGTAAATTTGATTATTTGATGAATTTTAAATCAAAATTTTATTATTTTGTCTAATTGTTTATTTTATTTCCAGGAAAAACAATACCTACTTTAAATACATAAAAAGAGCAGAATACAAAAAAGCATGAGAACCAATTACCTATAGATTTTCACATAAATATACAATAAGGCATAGTAAAGAAGAAAAAATAAACACCATTAAACAAGAGATAAGAAGATGGAAAGATGGGATGAGAAGAAAAGGAGACGACAGCGATACGAATAAGATGACTGTGAATAGAAATACTTTATTCAAACAATAAAATTTCAAATAATTTTACTTTAAAATTATGAAATTAAACACACTTTAACTCAGATATTATTGATATCCCAACAGAGACAGATAAACTCTGGAAACGAGTGTGAGTTATCCAGGCTTTTACAGGGCTTATGACCTGTCATTGGCTGGGTTAAGTGGCCACTTGATGTACTACAACATTCCCCATTCCGCCCATCATCTGACAACCATATATGACAAATTTTTGAAACTACTATATATATATTGAATTTGTACAGAAGTTTCCACATTTGAGTTTGTTTTTCGACAATTTTTTTTCTCTCTCTAGTGACATCTGTTGAGAAGATTGTTAAGCATTTTTGGCAATCTATCTTTATTGGTGTCTTTAACTCATTCTTAGGAGTGGAAATCTGAAACGGCAGGCAGTTTTAAACCAATTAGGTACCTACCTTTTTATTAACCCTCTCAATTTTTAGGTACCTACCTACCTAGTTAGATACCTAGCTACTAGATGCAAAATACTTTAAAAATATAATCAGTACAAATTGGAGACAGTAGTAGATTGGAGAGACATCTTCAGGCGTCTTCTAGAGTAAGTAATAAAGCTCGGTAGGGCCTTACCTACACTAAGATGATTGCCAAAAACAAATGCTTTGCAATCTTCTCAACAGATGACACCAGCATAGAAAAAATCTGTAAAGCGGAATAACGAAGACGATTTCAGTATATAGCAGTTCCAAAATTTGTCATATATGGTTATCAGATGATGGGCGGAATGGGAAATGTTGTAGTACGTCAAGTGGCCACTTAACCTAGCCAATGACAGGTCACAAGCCCTGTAAACGCCTAGATAACCCACATTATTTTCCAGAGTTTCTTTGTCTCTGTTGGGATATCAATAATATCTGAAAACAATTAGACCACATTTATAAACATTTCAATATCTACCTAAGTGTCAATTTCAGGGATCCTGAAATTCAGGATTGTGTATGAATTTCAGTAATGACGCTGAAAGCTTTCCTCGTTTCAGGATTTATCCCTTACGCCATAGTAGGATTATACAGGAAAATTTATTACGCTGTCTGCGGGGTCATGGCTTGTAAGCACCTGGGTACGCAAAGGAATATTGTATTAAGTACCTAAGCACGATTGGAGGCTGTTAGTTATAGGGAATAAGCCAATAAAGAATTATTGGATTAATAATATTCTACCTTAATAAGTAAAATAAAAGTTACATATATTTGCAATCACTCTTATACCACTGATATTGGTTCATCGGAGGAATACAAAAAGGGTTTTATTAAAAAAATAAAATGCAAGGTAATAAAATAAAAATAGTAGGTACGCTAATTGCCTAGAATTCGACACGTCCTTTATTAATGACTTATACTTGTAGTCTTTGGTTATCTAGAAAAAAGAAAGAAAAAAAAACGAGGGCTTCGCATTTTTTACGTAGAATCCAGATACTTTTTCACGCTTGTGGTCGATAAACGCAAAATAAAATCTTTGCTCTAGTGCTAAAGGGAGGCTAAAGGGAGGCTATAGGGAGGCTAAAAGGAGGCTAAAGGGAGGCTAAAGGCAGGCTAAAAGAGAGGCTAAAGGGAGGCTAAAGTGGCTAAAGGGAGACTAAAGGGAGGCCAACGGGGGGCTAAAGGGAGGCTAAAGGTAGGGCTTCAGGGAGAAAATCGAGAACTACGATTATATGGATACATGGCAGCGGGTCACGTGACAGCGCGTCCTATTACAGTTATTTTAAAATGTGGTATTTTTTTGTTCACTAAAAGCACTTAGTTCAAGTTAGTAGATATCTACTTTTTCACTTTAAAAACCTACGGAAAAGGCCTTTTATTCGAAAGCTATGTAACATGCTAACATACAAAAAAATATTATCTAATATAAGTTTTAAAAAACTCATGATATACTCAAATACTTACATTTTGTGGTTGCTTTTTAAATACTCAGAATTAACTGTGCCAGAAAGCAGGAAACAAGGTGTGGGGGAGTGGGACTCGAAGCTAAAGATTCTAATCCGGAGTCTTCGATTCTACCACTAGACCACAACCCGGTTCGTATATAAAGTTGCTACCCCAAGTAACCATGTACCTACCTACAAATATACCCTCAACATATATGAGCGTTATATTATGGTCTTAACGCCACCTCTAACGAAACATCACCACTAAACGTATAGCCTCCGCTATAACGAAACTGCTCAATAACGCCCGTTAGAATATAAGCAACGACGATATATATTTTGTGAAGTATAGGGTGCTGCAGAAATACCCGTTTTATAAAGAAAAATATGGATTAATCGAGAGTATTGTTACGTCTTATATCTTCTGTATATTACATTAATTTATAAACCTTTTACCCTAGTGATTGTCTACCGTTCTTATAAAATTTAACAAATTTCAATAGTAGAAATAGGCTTGCACACAAATTTCCTTTGTGAATAATGCAAAAAAATAAATTAAAACATCACATAAACTATCGGTGGGATCCGTTGGCAAATGATAATAAATAAGCAAGGTACAATAATTTAAAGTTTAAGTTTCTCAAAGGTATCAATAATTCTATAAATCACGTAATTCAAAAAACCTCCACATTCCAAAATTTCGATCCACAAAATTCGGTAAAAAATCCCTAATGAACATTTCTCGATCCCAGTATAATAAACTACCCCATGAAGTAAAAATAAATCAATCAATACATAATAGAGCCCTTAAATATTTGAATTTAAATATGTTTTTCAATGATAGTTATAATGTATAAGATTAAGATTAAATGTGTTCATTTTGTATCGTCTTTCTTTTTCGTGTTTGATTGTGCAATATGTAATTTAAAATGTAATAATACCGGTCCCTAAATGAGTTTTTATAACTCCTGGGAATATAGTACATGTATGTTTTATATTAATAAAAAATGAAAAATTATCCAATGTAAGAACGGCTTCGATGGTTTTATGATTTTTTGTTCTATTTTGTCACCGAAAATTTTACTGTAGGTACAAGCTAATTGGCTTGCAGAAAACACCCGCGTTTTTTTCTCAATTTTCAAAAGTTTCAGATAAAAACGTTAAATTTCCATAAAACACCTTTTGTTTTGCAACACTCTGTACTCTATACACACAGGGAGTAACGTCACGGAGTAACGGCGGGTCGGGATCATACCAATGGGCCGTTTAACGACCGTTATGTAACGACCAACGGATCCATTGTATCGGAAAACTATGGAGCTAAGTATTTGCTAAAGGAAATTGAGGCGCAGTGATTTATGGCTAGTATTTGGGTAGTTTACCCAAGTCGTTATATATTTGCTAGGAGAGTGCTGCTACTATGTAACTGGCTACTGGAATTAAAACAAAGTAAACATCTATAGTTAAAAATATAAGTATAGGAAAGGTATACCCCTTCGGGAAAATAGCGTAATGGTTAGTTAGTTAGTTTTTTTTATTTAATTTTTTTAAATTTTATTTTGTTACGGAACAATAAAAGACAAAAGGTTACTAAATATAAAACAAAAAAAGATAAAAATATAACTAGGTAGACCAATTGCCCTTTAAAATTGTTCACATCGTGCTTAATCGAATGACCAAAACACAATGTTTATGAAAATGTGACATACACACAATGCTTAAGTAAATATAACACACATATAAAAGCAAAAGTGATCACAAATATCTCAAGGACAACCTTCTCTTGAACCCATCTACGGAGCTTCCGAAGATGTCCATACCTTCAGTGCTGTCCCTGTGTATTACGTTGTACTCTCTCTGCACATACGAGAGAGAGGATTGTAATACCCTGTATTGGAGGAAAAGCGCTCAACTCTGAAAATGTCTGGATTACGCAGTCGTAAATTGGCACGCAGACCGATTTCGCTTATTAGCGTTGTGTCAAGGTGACTATTTATAATTTTATGCAAGCAAGTGAGATCGATTACCTTTCTCTCCTTTTTTCTAAACTGTCCAGTTTAAAGAAATGTAATCGATCTTTATAGTAGTGTAATCTGCGACTCACTCCAGATCTATAGGCAAGAGTTCTTAAGAATTTGGCTTGTATCGATTCGATTTTATCTATGTAAACAGAATAGTAGGGACTCCATATTGGGGATCCATATTCTAAGATGCTTCTAACTAAGGACAGGTATAGTTTTTTTAGTGTTTTTAATATATGTAATATAGTAGGAAATTTAAAAAAAAGTGGCATCCTCCATAAGCAAATGTTTTTAAGCATTACTACCTCTTCTTAGACTTTTAAAACATCCATCATTCATTATTTTTCTTATCCCTTTCCTTTTTTCCTCTATTACACTTTCCGAAGTCATTTTTGAGAATATTTTTAACTGTAGGTACACTGACTTGTAAATGCAATGTAAATTTAAGCTTTATTCCCCCACCAAAACTTACCTACAATAAAATGCTTATCACTAAAATAATTAAGGGTTGTTAGGAAGATATTGCTTTAAAGCAATAGGCCTGTTTTTGCAGACTTATGCTTGCTTCGCTAGTTCAAAAAACGTTTAATAAAAAAATCATATGCGTAGTCGTAACTGAAAATGGCAGATGATATATTAAATCGGCGTGACGCAGATTAGCCCCCTACACACGAAATAATAACAATCTACCTGCGTGCATTATTTGTGTTTTCAATAAACCCAACCTTTGTTTAACCCCCCGCGGGGACCAATCACAGGGCGCCACGCGGCAGACGCGCGCGCGGCGTGTGACGTCACCTGGCCAGCGTTCCGCGCGTGTCCGACGCGTGCGGAGCGGTAATGGGTTAGAAAATCCAAACTACAGGGCTGTTAGAAAGCTACATATCGCCGCCTTAATACAAACAGATAACTCCGATTTTCGACTTCAGTTATAATATTTATAGTTCTTTTAATTACACAAATAATGTGATCACATCATTGCCATTATTACCGCCCATCAAAAAAAAACAATTATCACAAATTTGCTATCCCAACAATCTCAAAATCCAATCTGTGATAAGTCACAAAATACTATCATACATGATAAATATAACTAGTTAAGGAAATAAATAAAATTTATTTATTTATTAGCACATATACGCCCGATGGCATTTACATTGCATCAAAAGTACATTTATTAAGTTACATTACAATTACATTAATTTACATTGCATCAAAAGTACATTTATTAAGTTACATTACAATTAATAAATTTGGGTATTAAGATGAATAAACTACTTCAAAAACAAGTTGTAAGAAGTTACAAAATACATATTATATTAAAGTTAATAAAAAGGAAATCACAATTCGAGATTACTTGATCGAGCTGCCATAAATTGGTTTAACATTGAGAACTTACAGTTTTGCAGAGTGTTAGATATAATATCAGCAGTCTCTTCATATTTATTGCCGAATGAATGTAATCGTGGTATAGTCGAGTTACTGTGTTGGTTAGATGTTGAACCAGGACAGTGAAACAAGAACTTACACCTGGTATTACGGAAGGCACTCTAAAATAAATCAATTCTATTATACTAGGGAAATTAATAAAAGCAAGACGCAAAATGCTAAAAAGTCAAGTTAACTGGAAGACCATTGATGTCCATCAATAGTCAGCCTTCTCCATGACGAGTTTTCCGTGGTTTTCTCGTCATCAAAGGCAAATGCGGAGAAGCTCCTTTTATTCCACATCAGATTATCCCGTCCGATCCTCACACTAAGTAGAGCAAATTAGAAGCCATGTGGCCTTTTGAAGAAAATATAAGCCTTGTACAGCAACGCCAATAATAATACAACTCACATCTTAAAAAAATGACATAATCAGAGCTACCCGTAGGTGATGATATGAAATACAGTTTTTACAAATACGATCTTGAAAATTTTTGTGCAGCAATTTTCTTAACAAAGCTTTTGCAAGGATTTGGAGAAATGAAAGAAGAATAAACTGGCATGCGCACGTGGAGAGAATGGACGATAATAGAATAGCCATATCCGTTACGCATTTCTGTTCATCTGGCTGCTGACTTCCTGGATGACCGACCTATAAAAAGTGGAAGGACAGCTGGGAGTCGGCATCCCAAGAGGCAGCGTCGATCGAGACCTACGGGACAGTTAAAAAAATGGATTTGGATGGTGATTTATATCTTAGGTAATTTTTTAATTTTTTTCTCTTTTAAATAAAAAGAAATCAACGCAATCTTATGATATTTGCATTATTTCAATTTGTATATACTATTTTTAATAAAGCCTAAGCGGCTTGTGCTTGAAAATGGGAATCAAGTCGTGTCAAAATGGGGATTCGAACCGGCGATCTCTGGACTCAAAGACCGTGACGCTACCCACTTGCCCGTTTGCTATTTTTTTGGAAATTTGTTATTATTATGTCCGTAATTAGTTTTTGAAATATCATGATTTCCCGCCAAAACAGGTAATTATATAGTATGATGTGTCTATTAGTATTTGAACTAAGTTTTGATGTAATTAGCGCCTAAAATAGAAAAAAGTACAAAGCCATTTTTCTGTATACTATTATAATTCAGTACGACCCATTTTGTGTGCTTAGGAGACATGTGCTTTTAAAGCATCTGTTTTATAATCTTTTAAACTTTTTATTTTTTTATTTTTATTGAAGCATTTCTAATATTCTTTTAAAAGAATTTAAAAAAATTAGGACGTTTCCTCATTACAGATCTTAAGGACTAATAAAAAAAATAAGTATGTGATGTGTCATCAGTTTTTTTTGTGGTCACCCTATAGGCCATATTACTTAACCCCCGACATACACATGTCTCCAGTTAATGTTTTTATCCGTACTGACAGGTTAGCAGTACTTAATATAATGCTCGCTCACCTTTGATCAATAAATAGTGATTACTCTTCTTTGAAGCTGACAATAAAACGAATTAATAGTCATGTCAGTGTAAATATCCGGCGACAGCGTTTACTCCCAAATTTGGTCACGTGACCATGGGTGAAATGAGATGAGAAATGTTTTGAAGATTGAGTAGGTGGATCTAATAAATTTTACATCAAATTTCCTGGTCGTAGAGTGAAAATGTAATAGGCAATCCATTCTGCCTTTTTGCCAAAAAAACGTACGGTCGGCCAATTTTTTATAATGAAAACAAATGAGGCATATAGAAACAAAGGCGGCAGTGTCCACCTGCAGTCGAAAATGAGTTAAATATGCAGTTTTGTTTGGAAAGTTATATATTTTCTCAATAGAATATTTGTATTTAATGTTTTGTTGTTGAAACAAAAACGGCAGTGTCCAATACAAAAACGGCAGAATGTCAAAACTAAACAAACGTTTTTTCGTAATCACCAACAATTTAAGATTGTGGACAATGCCGTTGTGGCGGGCGACAATGACGTCACGATCCGACAGTTGCCGACCGCCCGACGTAAACGTACGAATTCGCCAAACTGGCGACGAGAATACTTCGGACTCCCTTCGTCATCGCACGCGAATTTTGGGCACAGAATTTTCGCCAACTTAGTATTTCAAATCATCGTTTTATTTTGCCTAATTTAGTTTGTAGAATCATCTCCAAGTGTTAGCTTCAGTAGATTAGTTTTTAGTGTAATAAACCATTGTATAAATCGTAAGTACCTGTTTCACTTTCTCTCCTTCTGTGCACCCACATAAATCCATACCACATTATTGGGCCACCAACTAGGTGACCTCTCAAATTGGTGACCAACTAGGTTAACCAAACCGTTTTTGTTTCTATATGCCTCAAATGAACTCTTGCATTTTTCTCCGAGATTAAGGGTGGAATCTGCTACAACCGTTTCCGCAAACTGCCTCCAAGCCAAGCGATCGGCCGTCAGTTCCCGCGCATCCTTCCAGGTCAGGTTCACGTCGGATTGTCATCAGCGGACGTCCAGGTCACCGAGAACCTGATGCCTTGTAAAATAGGCAAGCAAGGTTAGGCTCTCGGGAGGCATACGTAGAATATGGCCTGGCCAGCCAAAGGATGACAGTAGATACCTACCAAGGGTTGCTCACCTCTATGTTCCTTACAAAGTCAAACCACCGCACACCTAATATTCTTCTAAAGCCCCCTTTATATGGGACAGTTTCTTGTTCAGAAAACTACACAGTTTCTTGTTCAGAAAACTGTGCAGTCTGTCAAACTTCTGTCAAAAGACACGCTAAATATGTGTATTTTTGAAACGCGATTGTAAGTTATTATCGTATGTTTGCTCTCAGGAAATTGTATATTTAGCTAATAATGTAAATATGTTATTGGTTTTTTACGTATTTAAAAGCATACAATAAACCAATGTCTACTTAAACGTTTACATAAAAAACATTGACTGTCATGTCAGCTTAAATCTGACACTAGCACACAGTTTTTTCATGCAGTTTTAGCTTTATACGGGACCGTTTTCAGACTGCACAGAAAACTGTGTAGTAAACTGTCCCATATATAGCGGGCTTAAGACACCTATTCTCAGAGCTCAGAAGTCTGCTATCTGTAAAAAACAAACTAAAAATGCAAAATGGCTAATCATGTCAACGTATCTTGAGAACATGTGTACCAACATAACCTACAATAAAAAAACGAGAATCGAATATACCTACGTAGCCCGCGAAATTTGAAAAGTCATCCTTTTTATTGAACAAACTCTGTATTCTGTATGTGTGTGGTGCAGAGACATGCATTATATATCTACCTTAGTACTTGCGCAAAGCTCAAATAAAAGCTAGGTTATAAATTGAATCGTTTTCCATAAAGAAGGCTAGAAGCGGAAGGTAGTTTGGGTGTATGGAAAAGTACGTACCGCAATCAATAAACGCAGTCATCTACCGACCAAACCAATGGCTCTCAATCTGTTTAATAAAAAAATATTATTATTGTGTGAAAATAGGATAATACCTACCTTTCTCTGACATGTGATACTCCACCACGTGACTCGCAGCCGCTTTCCCATACAAACATATTCCTCGATTTTCTTCCTGGAATTTGATATAAGAGCAATGAATTTCTCACACATTGTAAATATTTTATTTTATTTTTATTTTATTTTATTCGGGATACAAACAGATGTACAGGTAAAACATAATATAATTAAAAATAATAATTAACAATAACATGCCTGCCATCCAATTATATGTATCCGCAGGTAGCTTTAAACAGTTAAAGAGAATCTACTTATAATGTAAATAAATATTTGTCATCTTAAGTCTGTAAGTTTTTAAGTTCCTTTATATATTTGTTATATGGGGTATTAAACATATCTAAGCTATTAAATTTATCATCAAACGCCTTACAAATTCGAGGAATCGTAGAATTATTTCTGTGATTTGTTTTAACTTTAGGTATGTGAAAAAGTTTAGGCAGTCTAGTTGGTCTGGAGGGACACGGAAAGAGAGTAGATTCATTAATTCTGGTGAGTCAAATTTGTTATTTACAATTTTATAAAGCAAAACTCAGATCATTGATATTTCTTCTAAGTGCAAGGGATTCAAGGTTATAAAACTTTAATGAGTCTAAATAATTAGGGATACGCAAATGAAATTTATATTCAACTTGTTTAAATATCAACCAGATGCGTGCTTGTATAGTATATTTTTTAAATAATGTATTTATCTCCCTTAACAAATAAAATATCAGATAAATCCAATGACGCAAATACGCATCTGGTCGATATCTAAAATGTGTGAACACATCATTGCTCTAATGTTAAACTCCAGGGCGAAAATCGAGGAATACGTTTGTATGGGAAGCAGCCGCGAGTCACGTGGTGAGTCTAGGCAATTTTTTTTTTAACCACCTCAACAGGCAGTAGGCCCAATTACAGAGGGAAACAACATTACAAACACCCAGGCTTGAGAAAATCACTTCTTATTTTTGTATTCTTACCGGGAATCGAACTCGGAACCTCTGTATCGTGAGTCCATGGTCGTAGCATTACGCTACGGAGGCGAATTATTAAAAAAAAAAATATATATAATATACTTTTTTGATTTTCAAGATTGCTGTAAAAATAAGGCGAAAGCTATTAATTTGTCAAGCCTGATGTAAATTTTATATTTTATGTGTGATACCTTGGACTGGTACTGAAGCATACGACTAATCATCTTACCTTCATGTAATAAAATGATCGAAATACACCGCACTTGGTGTACCAATGCAGTGCCCTATGCACCATTGGGTGCGGATAAGGGTAAATAGTAGTTTTCAATCTCATTGATGAAGTTCATCAGTAAAGAAAAAGAAAATCTATTTAGGTAGTTCCTTACAAAACGGAGAATCAAGAACTAGGAGAAGAACGTGTATTTAGAGAAGCGGAGGAACAATCAGTGTTGCCACATCATGGCGGACACCGACCCAGTGCTGCCAGGCTCTCCACACGGCCGCCATCTTGTCTCCCGGGATGCCGCCAGTAGTGCAGTTCCGTGTCGACATTATTCTTCATTTCCCGCCTCCATTTCTGGGGCTGGGGGACTCCAGTGTCGTGGAGTGGCGGGGGAACGATGAAATTTATTTCTTATTCTTCACACCACGTGACTCGCGGCCGCTTCCCATACATGTTGTTTTAACACATTTTAGGTAGCGACTAGATGCGTGTTTGCATCGTCTATTTTTTTGATATTTTATTTTTTAAAGGAGATAAATAAATGATTTAAAAAATAAGACGACACAAACACGCATCTGGTCGATATCTAAAAAGTGTGAAAAAATCTCTAATGTTAAATTCCAGGGAGAAAATCGAGGAGTTCGTTTGTATGGGAAAGCGGCGGCGAGTCACGTGGTGTGGTATGCTCTTAGTCGTTTGCTCTTGACAAAGCAGTTGTGGTCACAGCAGTAGGGGGAAAGCATGCCGCCAAAATTTGCTTCCATCCGTCTCTGTCTCCAGCACTTCTGGAAGCCTCCTGGAGAGTCTCCTTAGTCACCAGGTCAGCCCAGCCGTTGGGCTCCTGCCACGTGACCGAGACCCTTCGACCAGTCCCTGCACCACCAATTTTCCCATGGTGTCTGGTCGCCTTGTGACGTGACCGAAGTGCCTTAGGAAACACAGCTCTACAATGGAAGATAGACGCTGTTTAATCCACACATTTATTTAAAAATTAAATATTAATGTGAATACCTCATTTTTGAAGTTAGCCTCGTTGGAAATCTAGTAAATTGTAAGTACCTTCTTACCTACTAAATTATAATTTTTATATATCATCTTATAAATAAAAAAAAAAAATATCATCTAGGTATTATTTTCCACGCCACTGGCGTTGACGAGACTCAAAATGTCATCGGAAAAGAAAAGAAAAGCGCGTCATCTGTGATAAGAACAGAGAAGTACCTACCTAATCTTTAGCCCGCACTGGACACAAACATGGGCATTCCAAACTCAAATTAAAAAAGGTAGGTAGGTAGGTATGGTAGGTACCTATTAGGCGATTCGGCTATAAGGTGTATAAAAACCATTTTGAACATGACCAATTAGGCGATTCGGCTATTGTAGTGAGTTACTTATCAAAGCTTTTACTAGTGAAGGTGGTCAATTACATTACCAATCAGAGCATTATCAAGATGGTTTTAATTGTTGGTGAGTTATTTATTTATTCAGTTTTAATGAACATTACAGGTAACCAATTACAAACACATATAATATTTTATTATAAAGTAATGTAATGTATTGGTTACCTGTAATTATCAAGATGGTTAAATTGTTCCAACAAAAAAGTAACATTGGTTATTTCATACCAGGTACGGTACCTTTTACAAAAAGAAGAAAAAAAAAATAACAAAGGTATTAACATAATGATATTAAGATAACATAACATAATGATATTAAGATAACAATATGCATGATAAATAAAGAAAATGATAATAACACTGATAGGTACATATTATATCAACAAAATTCATAAATAAATAAATAAAATATTATGTGTATCTACATAATAAGTTATTCGCATCGTAGAGTAGTGGTTAGCGCGTTGGGCTACCATGCATGAGGTCGTGGTTTCGATTCCCGATAGGTTTAAAATGAAATATGATTCTTTAAATAACTTTAAAAATTTCACAAGGACCTTGGACTGACGCTGAAGCGTAAAACTAATAAACGTAAGTCTAGACTTTAGACTAGACTAGACTCTTGTCTAGACTCTAGACTAAACTCTAGTCCCTAATGGTAGAATAGAGGACTCCAGGTTGGAATCTAAGTTCGAACCTCACTTTACCACATCTTTCCTGCTTTCTGGCACAGTTATTTCCGACTATTTTTAAGTGTATTATAAGAACTCAATTGTTACAAAAAAAAACATATACTGCATTGCCTTATGCATCGATGCAGCTAAGAGAGGGGAACGAAAAAAAGGGGAATGTACGATGTCGAATTTATAAACAAAATAGATACATATTCTTGCAAAGACGACCTAGAAAGATGACATAAAACTCCATAGGCTCCGTTTTAAATTGTGTGGTTTTTCGGTTTTAGCTGATCATTATTCTTTCCACGGAGACACAATATGTATTGCCCACACAACCCATCACGCACCGCCACTGTGTTTCAATATAGGAGGATTAACTAGATCTCTAGGAGATGTTGCGATGAGCGCCCTTTGTGTGGAAAGATATCGTGCAGTGGCTGCGTGAATTTATAATAGTAATATCCCTAATTTTAAAAGTTAAAATAAGTAAAAAAATGTACAAACTTTTAGAAAATTTTATAAGTTCCATCTAGTCGGTAGGTAGACGTTCTCAAAAAGTTAAGTCGAACCAAAGTCTTCTTCTTCTTAAGGTAGACCCAAGGGTCTGGATTTGTCTCATTCGAAGCTGCTTCTTGGGATGTCGACTCCCAGCTACTGTCTCTCCATCTTTTTGCAGGTCGTCCAGGAAGTCAGCGGTCAGGTGGGCAGAGATGCATCACGGATTTGGCTATTCGACTATCGTCCATTCTCTCAACGTGTGCATGCCCGTTTTTTCTTTCTTTCTCTTCCCCACCTGACAACACCTGGACTTCGCAAGTTGCTCGAATTAGGAGTTTCTAATCCTGTCACTCAGAGTTTTCCGAGAAGGTAATCAAATTAAAGTAATAAAAAAATCTGAATTTAAATGAGAAAAATTGTATTATGAATAATTCCTACTTATATATTCGTTTATAATTACAAAAATTTGAAGATACTTCCAATAGACCGGTTAAATTATTATTGACATCAAATGATTTCCAATTCAAAATCTAAATCAAATTCAAGCTTAAAGAGGAATATTTTCTCTTAAATAAGGTATTTATTCGTACCTTTGGCAATCCTTTTTCTTGAGAGGATATCCTGTCACATTTTATCAGAATTTTCAGGTACCTATCGACAAGAAGCGTGTTTTTATTGTATCTACCATTTTTTTAAATAATTTATTTGTCAAAGATACAAACATATTTTGAATGAAAGAATAACGCTGTACCTATATACACCTAGGTTCAAAGGCAATTATACCTATTCCAAGCATAATTCTCTCGATGCTCCTCTGTGCAACTTGCAACTTATGGGAGGATTGCTTGATGGAATAACATTAAGAGACCGAAAAAGGAACGATTGGATCCGACGCCAGACAATGGTCTGCGACGTGGTGGAGCGAATTGCTTGGTTGAAGTGGAAATGGGCATACATAGCCAGAATGACGGACGACAGATGGACGAAACGCGTTCTGGTGTGGAGACCGAGGAAACCAGAGGCCTCAAGGACGTCCACCGATGAGATGGGTGGACGACATCAGGAAGTCTGCTGGAAGACAGTGGATGGGGGCGGCGCAGGATCGGGAGGAGTGGAGGAGGCCTATGTCCAGCAGTGGACCTCAACGGTCTGAAATGATGACGATGATACCTATTTATTTTTTGTCACCCAAATTATAAGACTAATGTTGTTGTTGACTGACAACTTGTTTCCTGCTTTCTGACACAGTTATTTCTAACTATTTGAAAGCAGTCCCAAAATTGAAATATTTGAGTATATCATAAGAACTCAAATGTTTCTTTAAAAAAAAAAAAATTGATATCTATAAATAAGTGAATTACCTAAGTAAATGTGGGTAATTTTTACAGTTAAATATTTGCCATCAACATTTGCAGTTCTGAAAATCGTCGTAAAATCGTGACTCAAAAACGTGATATTCAGTCATGATTACCGATCACAACATGATCCTGTTTGCTTAACAAAACAAATACCTACTATTTTATTACACCTACCTACTTTTCCAATTTACTTAATCATTTATAGGGATGCTATGGAATTCCGTATTCAAAACCAAAACTATCGGATATTCCAAGTTTAAAGAGATCTAGTGGCCGTTTAACCCAGCCAATGACAGATCGTAAGCTCTGTAAACGCCTAGAACTTGGTATATTCCTCTTCCTACTTCTTCGTCGCTGTTGATACCTTGGACTGGCGCTGCAGCATAATACTTCAAGGCTTCGTAAAGCTTCATGAAACGTTTATCAAGTTAACTGCACTTGGCGTACCAATGCAGTGCCTTATGCATCAATAGGTGCGGATAAAAGAAAGCAGTAGTAGTAATAGAAGGCATTAAAAATTATTTTACCTACCTACCTAGGTAACATACCTAACAAGTAGGTACCTATAAAAGTTTTGATACTCACAAGAGAATTATCTTATTAAATACCTACATTCACAATATCCCTTAATGAGTGGTTTGAATTAACGATTTAAATTTTTCATGAAAAGATACTACTCAATACATGAATTTCGTATGTGTAAGTTCAATACCGCGAAGAACCAGTCGTCAAAATGTTCAGGGGAGACAAAAAACCCTCCAATTTCGTAAAAAAAAGAGGTAAACATGAAATTTTTATAGGGATATACGCGGTATTGTGTGTGAAGATGGTTTATTTGCGGTATTGACACTAACCGAGTGCTAGCAGTCTATTGGTCAATTTTAAATTTGAATTAACCAATCGATGCGGCTTGTTTCTTTCAACGAAAATCACAAAAAATGCGTATTTTGAACTTATTGGCTCACACGCGGTATTGAACTTACATAGACGATTTAATATAGTCTTGTACGATTGTTTGATTAAAATATTAAATGTTGGTTAGTTTACGTCCTCAATTAGTATCCAAGTCTGTGAGTTGGTGTTACGACAGGGGAATAAAACGAGAACTAGGAAAATAAATCTGTCTGAAGGTTCTTTTTAATCATTAATTTAATTTAATAATACGAATGAATAATTATTTTTTTTAAATGTACTTTTTAAACTTTTTGTAGATGCATGGTGTACATTGGCGGGTTCATTGCCAAGTTGGCAATTTCTTCCAACCAACCAATAAAATAAAGTAGACGCAATGACAGAAAAAACACTTTTCAATACATACACAAAACACACACACCCTGTCTACCTAGGATAGAAGGGAGGTAAAAACAGGAATAAAATTTAAGGAATAGACGGGAAATGTTTTTTTAGCCTTGTTTTAAAAGAAGCGACTGTTTCGGCTTCTTTTATAGCATTTGGGAGTTGATTTATCAAGACGTTTCGATAAATTATTATTGTATAAGGGCATTAAAATGTATGAGGAGATTCCAGATGAAATAAGAAATTAACAAAATGTAAAGCTATTTAGGGTTAAATGAAAAAAGTATATGTGTGAAAAATATTAGTAAAGGTATTATATTATTGAAAGCTAAATTGAATAGCTAAATTGAAAAATGTATAATGGTAGGATAAGAATAGCTAGGAATTTTTTAAAAGTGTAATGTTATAATATTAGCCTGTGTAAAAATTATATAGTACTAATTAAATTTAACAATATATTTAATCTTAACGAGACATTTATTTTTGTACGTCTGAATAATTTTCACTGTGTCGTTTTATATTTATTATTTTAGTTTAACTTACACAAATTGAAATACATTTCAGTCTAAAACGACTAAACCTAAAAATTCCGAAATGTATACAGTATTTACCTACTAAATACCGTAATTATTCTTACCAATAATTTATTTAACTACTAGTAACAATATAATTACAAATGTTCTGTTAAATTCGTAAAATATAGGTCACTAACGTTGGTAACACGATTTCTAATCAATTATCTACTCGTATTTATCCAAAACTTCATGAACACTAAATTTCATTAGTGATAAAGGGCGGCCTTATTGATTCTAATTTTCCAATCAACCCTTATTTTAGTATTCATAGGAATTTAACAGGTACTTTTTTGTCCAGCTGAATTTAAAAAAATGCTATACTTAAGTAAATGTGTGGACAAAGGAAAAATACTTCGTATTCTTGAATTTTGTATTCTCCATAAAAAAAATATAATAGTTTAAAGTGCCTGGTTTTTATATCCATGCGTCGTGTAAGCCCAGTAGCATAGTAAATAGTGTTAAAATCAATAATAAATAAAATGCGGTTGAAAAATGGTGTTAGAGCCGTTTCCCATATATTTATTTTAAATATAAGTTAGTTATTAAAAATATAAACTGCATGTTAAATCGTAATCGATAATACACTAACGTAACTGAAAAAGTCATTAATAAATCAAGTAACTATTATAATAGCTTTATTACCTTTTTTTTGTATTTGGTATTTGTATAAGTCGCACCTTTAGGACGAAAACGACTTAATTCAAAAAAAGTTTGTAATGATATATCATCATAAAATACTGAAAAAATAACATTATACATAATTGAGTATTTATTTAATATTTTATTTAATTTAGAAAAGCAACAAATTTCCTATACAAAATAAGTTTACTTGCTTCTTCTGAGAATTTCTGAAAAATTGGTATTTTAAATTAGGTCGTTTTCGTCCTAAAGGTGCAAAATATACCCGTGTAAGCAATGACATTATTTAAAATTTGAGAGTTGTTTACTGTACAATTTTATCTGAAATCTACTTAAAATTCGGAAAAAAATAAAAAGCATAATTCCTATTAATTTTATGCGTAATCCTGTAAAAAAAGTTTACGTTTTTCACAAAAAAATTACCTGAAATTTTTTATGTTTTTCATCTTTTAGACTTTTAAAATTCTGATCTTTGTTTGTACTTGTTGATTTGAATTTATTTTACCTACCTCCATTATCACATTAAAAATTAAAAACTAATAACAGAATGTAAGTTATTTGAAATTAAGATCAATGAGATTAAAAAATTTCAATTGAAAAAAATGTTAGCTGATAATAAATATAATCATTGAATTTTTAAAACTATTTTTACGTGTAAAATCTTCATCCACTTTTCAAAAATTTACTTATTGTTAAAATCGATGGTCACCCTTCGTATTTTCGCAAAATACGAATAAGTGTCCCAAACGAGTCAAACGATGGTGACCCTACACTCATGTGATACAGAGTGTTTCAGAAAGGAAGAGTAATCCCGTAGACAGTTTATGGAATCGAAACCCATAAAGAACAAGGGATTTCGAGCACTACTCTACCAGCAATATCCTGCTACCCCAACCCCCAACCTACATATTATATCCATACGTTCATACACGCAGTGCCTTCTATCCTCTATACAGAGAGAGACATAGTCTCACACTTCGATCAGCTTCATCTACAGCTATAGGCAGGGTTTTAGTACCGATCCGTAATCAGCGCACAAAATTTGGAGAGCGCGCTTTTGCGATTGCGGGCCCTGTGGCTTGGAATGCTCTCCCACCAGAAGTGCGCAACTGTGAGAGTGAAGTGATGTTTCGAAAGAAACTTAAGACCTATAAGACCTATATTTTCATATTTAAATTGCTAAATGGCATGATAGATGTACCATCTTTACTGACTCAAGGGTCGTAGGTTGAGAAATAATGACGTGCTGTTCCTTAGTCACCACAAAACTAACTATGGTTTTCATGCCCCATTGTCTCGATTGTGTCGTATTGTAAACTCAAGACGGGATCTGGACTTCTTCGGTGTAGAATATCAAGATTTAAACATTCACTGAAGTAGACCCGATCCTGTCTTGAGTCTTGAGTATGTCCACATGTTATTCTAACTGTCTTAGCTTCACCAATTTAATGTTCTGTCACTTATTTTTACTGCTTGTTATCCCTATTATGCTTATCTATGTATTTAAAATTGTTTTTTTCCGTAAATAAATAAAATAAATAAATATGAAATATGAAGACTGATTAAAGGTTAAGAAAAATAAAATAGTTTCAGTAAATATAGTGACCCCTTATTACCGGCCATCCATTTGTTGTATTTACCCTATCGGCTTCGCACTTTAAATAGATCCTACAGGGGCCAGGGGTAGGAACTATTATTATTTCTGGATTCCCTGAGGGGTAATATGGAGAGAGTATTAGATGACCATTTGCGTTGTGACCCGACAACTTTCCAACAATACTTTTGGGATCTTGGATCTTGGGCGTTCTAGAATTATTATTTTTTTAGTATGAATATTTTGGCACTGCTTTGGTACACAAAGTGGATTTTTTTAAAGCCAATTCACAAGCTAAAAATCCCTTATAAATTGACTTTTTTTTTTTTTTAAAACAGATATACAATTCATATGATGGAGAGTTTCCTATACCTCAATACAGATATGTAACATACTTTTTAGAGTTATAGATATCATAGATAAGCTGAATACTGGCGCAGGGTTACATTATACATATTGTGACGTAATATTCGTCACAGTGCGAACACGCATGGTCAAGTACTGCAAATTTGTTCGAACGGAGTACTTTTTTATTTTGTCCATAACTTACTTGCACTGGCAATACAAGTCGCTAAGGATAATTGGTCTCTTTCGCCTCGGACGGCGGTACGAACATGGCGCGCCGCGGGAGGAATACCCGACACCGCCATATCCAGTATAAAATTAAACTGTGACTTAGTGAGAAAAGGATTCGTCTAGCGAAGTAAGTACCTTGTATATCATATTCATACAGAAAACACAGAAATCTGCAATCCGTCATGCTAATTGTAACATTCTTTGACAGGAATCCTTTTCTTCTTTTTTTCTATTTATCCACTATTTATTTTTTTTTTATTACATTGGCTGCCTCGCCATTGTACTTGTGAGGCAGCTACTATTTTTGCACAACAATGCAATTTGATATTCGGCCATTAACACGATGAAGAAAAAAGGGAATATCTCCACTGGGAGATACTCTATGATTCAACAAGCACTATTCTGTATATACCGTCACGAGGAGCTCAACTCGGACTCCGATGCAACAGGATTCATCATGCAATCCCCCTGATGATCTGAACGCCTCATGGACCTTGGATGCAAGCAACTATCAGCGAGAGATGCTTTCGCTGAACCCCCATCACAGCCACACGCGGGGTAGATGTAAAGGATCAATCGGATAATCGAAGATTAATGCCACCAACAGGATTCATCAGCCACGCATTGAAGCATCGGTCTGCGAGATTTCGGCCATTTTGGGCATCTATATTATTTGAATCTTTCGTCACCTTGTAGTCATATATTAGAAATACTTTTCATTCCTTACTGTAAATTAGTTAAAATGTTAGTTGGCTGCTACTAGTAGATTCATTCATACTCGCCCAATTTGTTTTTTTATTGATAATAATATTTACAGAATCCCCAGCCCTAGTTTATTCAATAATGGTATCAGAAGGAATTTGTCTCTAGATTGAATCGCGAGATTGGAAACCTTCCGATCTACGCTATCTACTTAACTTCACTTGTTAGTTTGCATAAATTCTGTGCCTAATGTTATAAAGTAATAACATATTTATAGTCAGCATCCTGTGGCATGAATGAAAGTGTAAAAGAATATTTGGCTTAAGATAATTGTGATAACAATTTAATTTGGTTAATGACGATTTAGTTTCCCCACAAACTTAGCAGTATATTTTGTAAAATTTAGTAGAAATGGCTATCTCTGTAATGTAAATTCTATTTATTATTAAACAGTTTTGTTAACCTCAAAATACGGAGTTGTCATTCTGTTCAATGCCCCAGTTCCCGAGAGTACAAAAGTGGAAGAGAGGCTTAGGAGATAAAGGACCTAAGTCTCACATTTATTTTGGAGCATTTAGTCTGGTTTGCTTTCTCAACTGAATTAGCCGGTGGACGGGCGAACGGGTGGTGTTGAGAAGGGGCTTAAGTCAGATTCTGAATTACAAAATTGTTTTGAATGTTTTATTTCTTCTCACCAAAACGGTGGGGAAGCTAATTTTCCCTTTAGTCCCGACGCAATAGCCATCACCTTCTCACACCCCGTTCACCGCGTCACAATATGCATACAGAAAAAGAGGAAAATAAAAAAACTCCGATCAGTGCTATGGGTTCCTAATTGGGCAATTGCCTGTTCCAAAAAACCGCGAAGATTGGCATTGACTAGAATTTTTTTAGGATATTGTAGGTACTATTATAGTCTAGGCCTAGGCATTTATTAACATGTCTCTAATCCGTGATGAATAGTGCATACGCCGAATACATCCGTAGGATGGTCATCGACGGTCTGCCAGGACGGCGGTAACCTTTTTCTCTTAACTTATCGTCTCCTGCGTTTAAATATTCAGATTTCCCAACACGTACACCACACTCCACACACATACCACAACACAACATACACATGACATAACATGACTACTTTGTAAACAATTGCTTACTTCACGTTTTCAGAAATTTGTCTTGTACATTGTGTTGTCCACGTATTTATTTATGGATGATTTATTAAGCGCTATTTTTGCGAGAAATCGCCTCAAAAGCGCTGTACAATAAAGAGACTAGATCACAACACCTTGCAGCTACCTAGCGCATGGACGATTGGGATTTTTTTTTAGCCTCCTACAGTTTAAACAGATTTAAATACATGATATAAAAAATATTTTAAAGTCAATGCATACTTAGATTATAATGATGGATTATGTGTAAACAGATATAACTTTGTAGGGAGATAGATTCTTGTCTTGCAGCTACTGAGCGCATGGACGATAGATTCTACCCCCCTTTACAAAATTTGAATTGTTAGAAATAGTGAAAACTGTATAGATTCAATATGTAAATGAAGTTTTCTAATGAGAATTTAAAAGTGAAAGTTGTGTAGAGAAGGCATGCGAATAAACGTTTGAAAGTATTGATTTTAACAAATATGTAATACACTTAACTTGTACGTAATTGGTGTTATGTTGTATATATTACCTCAAATTGAAAATTCTTTGTTGATTGTATCAAACATAACACTGTGTGCACAACATTTTAATATATTAATTAATACATAAATAAATAGGACACTGCTTTGGTGTGCCAAGTAGATTGTTTCTTGATCGTATACTAAAGAAATACTATTATTTCTGATTTAAAAGGGGGTAGGTAAATGTGTCGCCTAATAAATAAATGAAAAACATCTATTAAATTCATTTAATTCCCCGTTTATAACAACGATTAGATCGTATAAAAAATATGAGAAGGAACATGATTAGGACCCGTGCAATGACTCAGCTTTCCGATATAAACGGAAGCTGAATTTCTTTGAGAACATTTAATATTTTTTTGTTTAGTGTATCTATTTATTTTCTGGTAACTATAGAACGCTCTACAAACCGACACAAACTTACCACATAGACATGACACACTCATATTGTTGTGTTTACCTATGTATTGCAGATAATATGTATATTTTGTTTTGGACTTGTTGATTTTTGTTATAATGTGTCATATTATTAATTTACAGGGCTTTTTTTTTTCCATTTAACGCGGTGGAACGGCGTTCCGGCACTTTTTTTTCACGGTTTTATTGTAAAATCAATTAAACGAAAAAATATTTGCGCTTAAGTAATTATAATAATAATTCGTTAAAATGATAGCGTGGCTTAGCTCCTTTTAATTTCATTTAAGTTACATTTGAATATATTTTTTTTTTAAAAAGCTTGACATGAAGTGCGTTCCGGCACCTTTTTTTAAATAAAAAAAGCCCTGTTAATTTATCATTGAACGGGTCAATGGGCCACCGTTGGTAACGTCGCCTTCTCTGAGTCTAGAGATACCCGGTTCAAATCCCCAATCCGCCACGACTTGATTCCATTTTCAAGCACAAACAGCGTGGGCTTTATGGAAAATAATATTTACAAATTGAAATAAATGCTCACACCATACGATTGCATAGATTTTTTTAAAATTAAAAAAATAAAATATTTTGTCCTAACATAGCTCTGTGTATAAAATCAAATAAATAAAAAATATATACTAGGTACTACTACTTTCCCTTATACGCACCCAATGGTGCATAGGGCACTGCATCGGTACACCAAGTGCGATGTATCTTGATCATTTTATTACAAGAAGGTAGGATGATCAATCTTACGCTAAATATAGTAACAATATATAGGTACCTACGTATAATAATTCTTACGTGAATCAGGCTCCATAATTTGTTTGTCATCTTGCCCATCAATTCTTCCAGCCTACCCATGGTCCAACACCCAACTCCATAATCTGTAGCCTAGGGGTTCTGTTCCCGTCGCAGCTGTATATCAAGTCGCCATGGCCGGCACCATCGATCACGCGATAATACCATGGGTGTGGTGGGTAATGCACCACAAATGGATGGCGTTAATATGGTGCACCCCTAACACCATAAATCAAGGCAGGGTGATCTGATTTCTCAGCCATAGGAATGAATAAGGGGCTGTTTACTGTAAGTATATACGTCAGGCAATATAATATGGATGCAATAATTAGTATTCTTATGCTGTCCATTTATTATGTTAATTGGTATCAATAAATTTTAAAAAAAGCATTTGAGTCTTAAAATTCCAAAAGTAAGTAACTCCAAAAATAAACACTGTTGATGAAATCGGAAAGAAGACTCGAAGCTCCGTTGACAAATCATATCAAAATTTGATAAATCCATTAACTTTTAAAGTTATTCCATTAAAAAATGTTTGCTCATTTCAAATATCGACATCTCCAATCAAAGTCACATGACCCATTTTTATACTAAACTGAAAATTCCTTTTCATACAAAATCTATTTATATGTAGTATTACGTATTTAAATTATTGATATTTGATTAAATTTTAAAAATAAAAAAATAATTTTACAACCAAACCAAACAAAGAAGCAGTTTGTTAGAAAAGATTTGTTGACTTCGAATATTGGAATAATCGACGTGCGTGCATGAGAAGATGTATAAATGTGGAGGAGGCAAGAGAAGTATGCCAGGACAGAGTGGTGTGGCGTTCTATCCTCTCTGCCTACCCCTTCGGGGAAATGGCATGATGGTTAGTTAGTATGATAACAACATTTTGAATGTGTACAAATACTTGTAGACAAATTACGGGATTATACCCCTGTTGGGCTGAAATCAGATATTATTGACATCCCAACAGAGACAGAGAAACTCTGGAAACGAATGTGGATTATCTAGGCGTTTACAGGGCTTATGACCTGTCATTGGCTGGGTGAAATGGCCACTTGATGTACTACAACATTCCCCATTCCGCCCATCATCTGATAACCATATATGACAAATTTTTGAAACTACTATTTATATTAAACTTGTTTTAGTCGTTCCGCATTACATGAAATTTATATGCTGGTGACTTATGTTGAGAAGATTGTTAAGCATTTTTTGGCAATCATCTTTATTAGTGTAGGTAAGGCTCATCCGAATTTAATTACTAATGCCCGCTTTATATGGGACAGTTTCTTGTTCAGAAAACTACACAGTTTCTTGTTCAAAAAACTGTGCAGTCTGTCAAACTTCTGTCAAAAGAAACGCTAAATATGTGTATTTTTGAAACGCGATTGTAAGTTATTATCGTATGTTTGCTCTCAGGAAATTTTATATTTAGCTAATATTGTAAATATGTTATTGTTTTTTACGTATTTAAAAGCATACAATAAACCAATGTCTACTTAAACGTTTACATAAAAAACATTGACTGTCATGTCAGCTTAAATCTGACACTAGCACACAGTTTTTCATGCAGTTTTAGCTTTATACGGGACCGTTTTCAGACTGCACAGAAAACTGTGTAGTAAACTGTCCCGTATATACCGGGCTTTAGTATTTATACAACCTAGCTTCATTTTTAAAAGTTGACAACTCCCAACTGGTAATTAACAAATGTTGGCGATTCCAAAAATAAATTTTTAATTATATAGTATGTTCGAATATATTATATTTTTACAGTAAGAATAATTTTTATTCTTTTTTATTTCACAAATGGACGGTCAAATACCTACACCAAACTTTTACATTACAATGAGGGAATCCACTGTTTTCTAAGTAATTTTTTTTCTATAAACTTACTATTTAACTAAACAAAAAAAATATATTTAAAATATTTTTTTATAAGTTATTGATGAAGATACGATTTTTTAAAGTTGCACATTTCAAATACCGCGCTAAATACCAACTAAGTACTAACTGCGTCATTTTTGCAGGAGTGACGTCATAAAACGGGTTGTTTAAGGCCATGGTATTTTCTCCAGCCAGTAACAAAACTGTCAAAAATCTATGCAAACTGACGCGGGAAGCACAGATAAAATATACCGTCGACTCAACTGTCATATACTGTTAACAGCTGTTCTAGGGAGACTGTATGGCGGCCATCTTTTTTGCAATAGAAGCTTGTATGTAGATTGTATTCCATATTAAAATGCCATGGCTACGGGGGTTTAAAAACGGAAACCGGAAACACTACACTTAGATACAAGGAGTGACGTCATTGTTTAAGATTTTGAAATGAATGCTATTTTCAACATTTTTTATTAATTTTTGCGTGCGTTTTTGGGATATTTCATCCCACTTCAAAATTTTTAAATATTCGCGTCTACACGAAAGCATTTTTAAAATTCAATTCCGGGTAGCAGTGGATTCCAAAAATAAATTTTTAATTATAATATAGTATGTTCGAATATATTATATTTTTACAGTAAGAATAATTTATTCTTTTTTATTTCACAAATGGACGGTCAAATACCTACACCAAACTTTTACATTACAATTACAATTTTGCATTACCTACAATCTTCGAAAAAGAGTATACTAGAAGGGGCGTTTCTATACAAATTTTCTAAAAATTTCACAATACCACTTACTTATCAAAATCCACCGTCTAAAGACTCCAGTCGAACGCTGTACAAAAAGAGGTTAGATAACAACTCGTCTGCAGTTACCAAGCGCATGGAAGGTTCCAGAATGATAACAGAATTCCATGCCTTGTTAAAAATTCACCTTATATTATTTTAATTTTGTAATTTTATGTAAGTAGGTAGGTACATAAAGTTCTTTTGAAGTGATAACGTCTAATAAATAGATGACACGAAAAAGCATGGTTCATTGACATAAAAAAATTGTAATTTATAATTTAATCCTGCTTTGTATTATACAAAAGACGGCGAAATCCCAAAACAAAGCACTAAAAGACTACTTTTTAAATATTTTTATTAATAATGATAATGGCTAATTTTTTCTATATTGTTCCCTTTGTAATTATTGTTCCTTTTGTGATTATTGTATTTTTAGATTTAGCATTGGTAATTCTGTAATCTGAAGTATTGTTATATTTAGTCTTTCTTTTACTAATATCTGTCCCAGAATGAGTTTTGTAACTCAATTTGGGGAGTGCAAAGTATTTTGTACAAATTTAATAAATAAATAAATAAATAATTCAGTAATAATAATTCAATTCAATTCATAAAAGTATGCTATTTTTCATAAATGTTTTATTATGACGTTGTCACGTAAAATTATCGTCCGCAAACCGACTTTACATGACAACCAGAAGTTTTTTTTCTATTATTTTTGTACAACGATTACGTTTGTAGGTGGACACGTAAATACTAATATAAGACTATTACAGTAAGGTTACCTACCTAATATAGATTCTTGTGCATTTTTCAAGGCGTGAAGTCGCGGGGTAGTATGGGGTGACTTGGATCATACAAATGGGCCCTTTAAACCCTAAACTGCCATTATTTGTTTTTCTCCCGCTCTTTTTATAGCCCTTTATAGCGCTACAGGAATCATGTATGCTGATATTGGCTACGCTCACCCCAAATGCTGGCGGAAGGAAGGGGCTTTTTCGAAATTTAATTTTTCATTTACCTATTTGAAATAAATTACTATCTACTTCTGTTGGAGAAATACAACGAACTGTGTCTAACAAGCATGATTTGAAGATGAGTTGGCAGGTCAGATGAGAATCTCAGATACAGATTTAATATCTTTATCAACTACAAAAAATTTCTCTTAGACAACCAATGTTTCAAACTTTAAATGAGTGTGAAGAAAGTGCAATTCTTTAATATATTTACTTATACATTATGTGGATCGTATAAACGATTTTAATTCACTTATTTCATATTTTAAAACCTAAATTTAGTCTTACTTACATAATAAGATAACAAGTGTTAACTCGTGTATATAAAGTGCATATTAAGTGTAAACTCGGTAGTTGAAACGTGCCTAAAACCGAGTGAGAACTTGTTTGGCACGATCTAGATTAAGTTAATTTTTTTATATACTTGTTTATGATAGTAAAAAATAAAATAAAAATGGAGATAATGTGAAAACCCTGTTTATCAATTTTAAAGCTTGATCACCGTTCTACTAGTTTCTTACTTTCTAGCACACTAAATTATACCTCAATTTCAGACATAAAATTTAAATACTTACCACTACTACTACTTTCCCTTATTCGCACCTAATGGTGCATAGGGCACTGCATTGAAACAAGTGCAGTGAATCTTGATCAATTTATCACATGAAGGTAAGATGACCAGTCTAACGCTTCAGTTCCAGTTCAGGGCAATATTAATATGAAAACTACATATAAATAAATATTTCTTGTTCACACCCTACGGGAATTGAACCCGGGACCTCGTGTATAGTAAGTTGTAGGTGCAACCGGAAAAATAAAAAAATACCAAATAACGAAGGCCTCACGCTACATTTCTTCACAGAAATCGTACATAAAAAAAAAGTAGGCAGCTTATTTTCCTACAATATAGCTTAAATTCGGTAAGTTTATTTTATTATTTAGGTTCCTACTTATGTATAATTTTTTTTTTTTTTGAGATTTTTGGCTGACAATAATTTTTATTTTTTATTGCAGGTTGATTCCCATCGCTTCCATTTCGCACCCTCTAACCCCTAACGTCCCATAGCCTTTAATTTGTTTGACATTACATTTTTCGCCCTGATTTGTTTTTGGCCATATTAATATTTATAATATGGTTTTTATATCTTTCTGGGGCCACGATTTATTCCGCCGCTAATGGCTTAAGGAGAATATTGGAGACTTGCCCCCCCCTTCGTAGGTAAGGGTGAAGATGTTGGTATTCCTGCACCACATTGTAAACAAATATTAGGATATACTATTAAATTATTAGGAAAAATAACCATATAATTGTTAAGATTGTTTGTAAATCGGATAATTAATATGCGAAATACAATAATTTGTAATTGCAATAGGGTGGAGATTGTTCCTACAGTGAAGTATCTAGGAGTTTTAATAGATCAAAATTTTAATTGGCAACCCCATATCTATGCTATTTGTAAAAAACTAAGACTAATCTTAGAAAGACTTTACTGTATGAGAAATCTCTTCCCTAAAAAATATACTGAGGCTCATCTACGTATCTCTGGCGGAGGCTATTATTCTATATGGCATTCTGATTTGGGGAAACTCCTTTAAGTCTCATCTACAACACATTGAATCTCTCCAAGTTAGAATGCTTAAATTAATGGTCGACAAAAGAGATCGTGAAAATTGTAAAGGAAATGAGAATTTATTATTCAAATGACTAATGTTCTACCAGTAAATGTACTGTTTAAATATCGATTTATTCTTGAGTATTTTTTCCGAGATGATTATAAGCTCAGAGTCCAAAACGTTTATAATTCACGGCAAGTTAGAAACGCGAAATTAATCATTCCTAAATTCAATAATTACTATGGCGAAAGATCATTACCAGTTGCGATCCCCAGAATCTTCAATTCTCTACCTAGGGAAATAATCAGCATTGGTAAGATAGCATTGTTAAAAAGGGCCACCAAAGAGCATCTATTTAATCAAATAGTAAATAGGTGATACTTTTGAATATTCACTTCTCATTGCCTATGTACCTATGTATGTATGTAGGTATTGTTATTCTTTATATTGTATAAGTTTCACAGCTAAAATCAAATCTTGTTTTCTCATTGTTTTATTTTTATTTACGATGATTCTATATGCCAAGACTAACTAAAGAAATCCACTGATAACCACATGGTTAGTGGAATCTTTTTTATTTTGGTATTAAAAAAAATATTGAAAATAAACGCCATTTTGTGGCATTGAAACCTGTAGTTTTGATTTTACATGAGATCAGTGACGTCATTGATCGCATTTCATACAATGAGGAAATCCACTGCTACCCGGAATTGAATTTTAAAAATGCTTTCGTGTAGACGCGAATATTTAAAAAATTTGAAGTGGGATGAAATATCCCAAAAACGCACGCAAAAATTAATAAAAAATGTTGAAAATAGCATTCATTTCAAAATCTTAAACAATGACGTCACTCCTTGTATCTAAGTGTAGTGTTTCCGGTTTCCGTTTTTAAACCCCCGTAACCATGGCATTTTAATATGGAATACAATCTACATACAAGCTTCTATTGCAAAAAAGATGGCCGACATTCAGTCTCCCTAGAACAGCTGTTAACAGTATATGACAGTTGAGTCAACGGTATATTTTATCTGTGCTTCCCGCGTCAGTTTTTGCATAGATTTTTGACAGTTTTGTTACTGGCTGGAGAAATACCATGGCCTTAAACAACCCGTTTTATGACGTCACTCCTGCAAAAATGACGCAGTTAGTACATAGTGGTATTTAGCGCGGTATTTGAAATGTGCAACTTAAAAAATCGTATCTTCATCAATAACTTAGAAACAATTATAAAAAAATTAAATATTTAGGTACCTTAATGCTTATTAATTATCTAATTTAGAAACAATTAAAATTTGTATTCACAGAAAAAATATTGGCGTAATGGCACAAGATACAAGCTGATATTATATCCGTTAACGTTAAATTAAGCCCACTTTAAACGGGACAGAAAATTGTAGGTACCTACCTACTTTTTACAGTTTCTTTCTACAGTTTCTTGTGTCGCTCGCGCTTAAAAAATACACATATTTATCATGTCTTATGACAGACTGTATAGTTTTCTGAACAAGAAACTAAACAGCTTTCTGTACCATAGGTGGTTGAAAAAATTGTGATGATATTATAAAAAGCTTAACACAGTACCTAGCTTAGCTACTTACCAACTGCGTACCTAGGTACTCACCAAATTCGAAAATGGCAAAATAATCCTTCACTGTTTTACTTCTTGTGAAATCTATGGTTTAGTTTGGTGAGTCTAACTAAAACCATAGATTTCACATACAGTAAAACAGTGGTGGGCCTACAGCTGAAAAAACGATTGAAATGCTCAAAAAAAAAAAAAAGTCGATATCATCATCAACACAAAGTTTTTGCCATATACTAGAGACATCTGCCGGTATAAATAGATACAAATAATAGTACTAATGTTTGGTTTACTGCCATCTAGCGAGTAATAGAAAAATCACCCATTGGACTAAGCTTTTTTAAGCTCTTTGAAAACATCGAGCTTTTCGCTCATAAAAACTTTGAAGTACACTCGACAGATGTCATGTAAGCATAAATCAATAATGCATATATTAAAAATAAATGTGATAGGTATGTGACTTGGAGCACATTCTGAGATAGGTGATAGGCATTGTCATTAGAAATATTAGGTCCTTACATATGAAATTGGCGTTTTGTATGGGAGGAACATAAAGTTGTTTTTTTTTAAATTTAATATATTCATTTAATCAAAGTATGTACCATTGCTATCTATGCACTTTTGCCATCTCATAGGTAGTTCATCGATCCCTTTACTAAAAAAACCATTCGGACGGGAATCAATAAAATCTTTGAAGTCGGTTTGGACTGCCCCATCGGAGTTGAATTTTTTCCCTTGCAAAAAGTTATCCAAATTTCGAAAAAATTGTAATCTGTTGGGACAAGGTCCGGAGAGTACGGTGAATGTCTTAAACATTCCAATTGAAGCTCTTCTAAATTTGGTAGCCGTCTGTTGTGCAGTGTCTAGCTGATTGTTGATTTGCTTCACTCAATTCGTGAGGTACCCACCTTTAAAGCTTTTTCACCTTCCCAATTTGCTTCAAGTGGATTAAAACAGTTTTATCACTAACACCGCAGCCTGCAATTAAACTCGGACGTGGTTTGCGATGGATCCGCTTCCACAATAGCCTTCAATTCTTCATTATCAACTTTGGTCTCCGGCCGTCCACGGGGCTTATTCTGCAGGTCGAAATTTCCAGAACGAAAAAAACGTTGGAACCAAAAACGCACTGTGTTTTCTTTTGCGGCACCGTCGCCATACACATCATTAATCCTTCGAGCCGTTTCTGCAGCACTGGTGCCACGGTGGAACTCGTACTCGTAAATAACGCGATATTTCAAGTTTTCCATTTTGTAAACTGAGTGACGCAAAGAAAGAAAACAATTGAGGAAAAAACAAATGAAGTATAATTTTCGAAATTTGAATTTGAAATTCCTAACCAAAGAGAAGATATTTGAGATCAAAGTTGCCAGTACGGCAAAACGCCAATTTCATATGTAAGGACCTAATATACGTGTTATTTCTACCTATTTAGCTATTGAATTAAAACAACCATTAACTATTAGAAAATCCAGATCACAATGTGCTCAAAATCACAAATCCAATATGTGCATCAACGATATAATAATAATGATTTTTTATATATCTATGATCAAACCAGGAGACACTGCTCTTAGTGTACCAATGCAGTGCCCTATGCACCATTGTAGTACCTAATAGTAGCATAGTATATGTATAAATGAAAGTAGGTAGGTACATCATTGGACTTGAAAGTGTTATTTAATTACCTACTCACCAATTTATAAAAGATTTATTTATTTAATTTTAAATTAGGCGATTACGTAACTTAAACTCAGTGAAATAACCTTATCTCTTAATTAGGTATCTGTCTGTAGCTTGTTTCAAATAGTGTACCTACTATCTACTTAGTTTGACGATGATAATTAAAATTATTTCAATATTTCAACTCGTTGGTAAAACCTAATAATAAAATGTTAAATCATCACAATATTATAATATCTATAAGTACTACTACTAAGTAAATTTATATGATTTATTAACAAACTCATTTATACATGAGATGACTATCTATCTGCTTTTAAAAATGTATAAACCTGCTACATAACTAAACCTTGTTAATAACCTAAGAGTCTTAGAAAGAAGTAGAACCAAAAAAATATAAAACCCCATTTTCCGGCCATATTTTGTGTGTGCCGCTAATTTGGTCCCAAGTTATAAGTAAGACGCAAAACAGTTTAGCCTCAGTACTGTTGGAAACGATTTTTTTTTCTGTGTTGTGAATTTATTATTTTCAAACAACATTTAGGTAAGCCAATGCCCCAAAAAAACAAAGATTATTAGAGAACAAATGTTTTTTCTAACAAATAAACGAAGATAAAACAAAATAGCGGTATTCTTAAAGAGCATACCTCACCACGTGACTCGCGGCCGCTTCCCATAATTTTTTTCTCCCTGGAATTCCTCGTTTTTCTCCCTGGAATTTAACATTATAGTTATGTTTTTTAACACATTTTAGATATCGACTAGACGCGCGTTTCCATCGTCTGATTTTTTTGATATTTTATTTGTTAAAGGAGATAAATGTGTGAAAAAATCATTGCTCTAATGTTATATTCCAGGGAGAAAATCGAGGAATACGTTTGTATGGGAAAGCGGCCGCGAGTCATGTGGTGTGGTATGCTCTTTAGCAATAAAGTATGATAACAAGGAATCCTAAAGAATAATAATTGATGTAATAATTGTTACTAATATCGCTTCAATAAAACTGTCGCCAATTTGTGTAATCAGTATAAATTGTCATGCGGAGAAAAATGGTGAAATAACACACAGCAGAGAATCATCAATAAATTAATTTATTAACACTTAAAATAAGCATTATTTGCTGGTTTTATTTTAACTTTAAAAAGTGCTAAAATTACATTATTAAATCCAAGGTTTTCACTATGTTTTCGAAGCCCTTAGTTCGTTTTTGCGCTAAGAGTTCTTGGTATATTTCCGATGCCGCTTCTCTGGCTGTTGGAGTTAAGAAATGTGAAGGTTTTCCGAAGAATGAAGGCAGATTCTATTCATCACCAGCGGCCCCAAGTGCAGCTGTGAAGGTGGAAGCTGAAGAACAGAATAGCAGAAGAATAATAGATTATTCTAGATTTATTAGTCAAAGATCTGAATGCCGGGAGCCATCAATTTTGAGAGTCTTAAGTAAGTGAAATAAAATATTTTTTTTTTGCATTTCATGGTTCTCGGCGTCCTGGACGTCCGCTGTTGACAGTCCGCCGGCAGTTTGCGTCAGAGCTGCGGCACGTGGACCTGACTTGAGAGGATACACGGGAACTAGCGACCGATCCCTTGGCTTGGAGGAAGTTTGTGTAATTTATAATTTAAAATATATGTAAATTATTCGTAGTCGGCTGATGAGGCATTTATGTTTGATTGATAATAGTTCTTGTAAAGTCGTCAATTTCACATCAATTTCATCGCAAAAATAGAGATAATCAAATTAAACGTATTTGGAGAAGTCGGTTAATAATTTTGTTTGTGTGTCCATTTGGTTATATATATATCTTAGGTCCAATAAATATGATGTGGCGCTGCGCTATCGTTGTTAAATAAACATAATTTCCGCGTATACCTAAAACGTTAGTTCAAAAATACTATTTAATCCACGTTTTGATTCAGTACCGGTTGTGAAATAACGCTGTGTTTACCTAATATATTGGTATAAACCAGTTACATATTTAGAACTGCACGGTACCTACACAAAATTTGGTGATAAGCCCTTTTTGATAAGAGAAAAAATAATATAAACTCGAACGAAAATTCGCGGCAGAATAATAGTAAAGTTACACATTTTATCAGCATATCAATTTAGTAGTAAACGCGCAGCCAACAAATTCGTATCATAGTTAAATAAATCGATCTATCACAACGTAGAGTTTACATATTATAATATTTACTAAGTAAAACTACGCCAAACTCCACGCTTAAATTATAAAAATCATAAAATAGCTGAAGTTTTAAGTTGTTTGTAAAAAGAAACACAAACAAATAATTAATTGAATAGTGATCCATCCCCAAAAGATTGGCTTATGAACAGCGATAAGAAGTGAGATAGATAAATAAGAATAAGTGATGTTTTGCGAATTGCAAGTTCAAGTTTAAGCGTATTTAAGCCATTGATAAAAATATACTATAATTCAAAATAGACATAACGTTTTTTAAAGATAAAAAAAGTGGAAGAATTAAATTGCTTTATAAAGTGACAGTTATTTTACATCAAACGTATATTTTATATTTTGGAATTCAGAATGTTTTCAAAGGGAATTTACGGCTGTAAGCATGCTTTAAAAGCTACAAAAGATTTCGAAGGGTTGTTATCAAGGACGAGAAATGCATTTTCGTCTTCTGCCTCACCTAGTCAAGCAGAAGTCCTGGAAGAACCAGCTATTGAGGATAACGCAAGAAGAATCAAGGATTACACCAAATTCATAAGCAGGAGTTCTTTGCTTAGGGAGCCTTCGATTACGAGGATTTTGAGTGAGTTTTAAAGAATAAAAAACTAATCAAAGATGTGCTAACCATTAACTGGTGGTTTTATATGGTTTTGGTAATATTACTGTCAAGGATATCGAAAGAGAGTCTTATTTTCATTATATTAGCTTAAAATTCCTGATTATTTATCCGTTTTTTAAATCTAACAAGCTAGGGGTCTTACGACATTGGGGAATATCGTTACAAAACTCCAAATACACCTGAATTATTACTATTAAATTGTATCGTATGTACCGAGCGTATTACTATTTCTAAGCGTAAGACTGATTATCTTACCTTCATGTAATAAAATTATCGATATACACTGCACTTGGTGTACCGATGCAGTGCCCTATGCACCATTGGATGCGGATAAGGGAAAGTATGTAGTAGTAGTAGTTTATTGTAAAATTTTCAGGAATCTTTTCAAAGTAGGTGAAACATTGGTTTAACATTAGACACGTTTTGTGAAGATAGATATTAAAATAATCATTATTCTTCAGTATCAAAAATATAAATTAAAATTAAAGTATTGTTTTTTTCGGCAGCTAAGCACTATTGTATTGTAATTAATTACGTCACACATTTCACTATCTTCTGTCAAAATATTTTCATATCGCGGTGTTGATCCTGTTGTTTTAAATTTTATTTGGCGTACAAACAACGGAAAAATTTATGTAAAAACAATGATATTGACAGGAACACAAAGGGTGAATAGGTACCTATTAATCATTTTAGATTATCATTAAATCTCGTCGAAGTCGAACTCTTGAAAATGTGTATATATTTAGGAATACATTCGCCGTCGTCTTTTGTGTTCTATCTATCTGCCATCTATTAAGAAAAATTACAATCATTTTTTAGTGTCTCTGTCTCAGTTGATATGTCCATAATGATTGATGAAAGTTCGTCATGGGATAACCAAGTATTTGTCAACGGCATTTGTACAAATTCAAAATGTATTATTGTACAAAAGGTAGATGAAATAAAATTACAATATATTAACTCTGATTAATTATCGATTAAAAATGCGTGTACCCTTGGTTTACCCATGACGGGCTTTTATTACAGTCAATGGTCAGAAGACCTGTAAACGCCGTATGAAAATTCTCTTCAGATGTCTATCTATATATTCCCTTTCTTACATCTCATCATAAACATGGAGTAACAAAACTCGTAGTACAACCCGAAAACTGGTGAATCTACATCATATTTGAAGTCAAATATACGACTTGCATTAGCATTAGCATCAGATTACTGATCAAGAAAAAATTTTTTTTTCTTCTCATAAAAGTTTTCATATAAGTATGGCAGATTTTAGTACCTACAATTGAACAAATTCTTATTAAAGTGCGTTTTTTAATTTTTGTTTTTCTGAATATTTTGAATACAATTTGCCAGAATATATAAAAAAAAAACTTCTTCGTACTCAAATTTACTCGTCAAAAAAAAAAAAATCTTCAAAAATCGACTATAAATATGACGTAGATTCACTGGCTTCCCGCTTGTACATCGAGTTTTTGTTACAGGATGAATATTTAAAAAAATTTAATTAATCATCTCAAAGTATCTCTGACCCACTAAAAATATTTATATCCTTGGATAAACCGGAGTCAATAAATATTATGTTTCTATTTTTTTTAAATACCTATGTATTTTATGACTTTATTTTTTGTTTTGATGATATTTAATGTTTGAATTAAAGTAATAAACGCTATTAAAGAAAAGATTTGATCTCCCTTTTAATCGCATTAAAAGCATCAAAATTTATTATTATTATTATTTATTAATTTATTATATTTATCTCAGTACAGTGTTTCAGTGTTTCTGAAGTTTGTGATTTCTGCGTGGACGCCCACGATAATATGTTTATAAGAAACTAATTATTATTATCTTTAAAAAATAAAAAATAAATTTCGTCTGAAAATATTTTTTTATTGTTTTTTTATAATTATCAATAAAGACTGTTAATATGAAATGAATATCTTAGATTTAAAGAAAACTGACGCGGTAATAAAAAAAGGAATTTGTCATAACAAAATAGTGTATTTTCATTAAAATTGCCTTATTAATTCCTCAGGCCTTGCCTCGTTATAATTATATATGTATGTACCTAAGTTGTACCGTTGTACCTACATAAATATATGTATAAATGTATATCGGAATATCGGTCGACAATAGGTACCTATTAATTGGCATTTGTAAACTTTAAATGCACTTTACTCAACGTAAAAAACAAATCATATACATATTTACATTATTAATGATATTAACAATTTCCTGTGTGCAAACATACGATAGTAACTCACGATCGCGCTTTAAAAATACACATATTTAGCGTGTCTTTTGGCAGACTGTACAGATTTCTGAACAAGAAACTGTACAGTTTTCTGTCCCGTCTAACGTGCGCACAAGTGTACATCGCTGTGACATTTTAAAGATTCATTCGTTTGATTCGTTATGCTCGGATATCTACATTATTTTTCATTTTCTTGTAAATGCAATCGATATGTTTTTTTTGTGTTCATTGAGTATTGAACATAATTAATTGAACTTTTTTACGTTGATTGCATTAAGTTTATAATATTAGTGGGTAATTTTTTATTTTTTTTGTTTATTTATTTGAACATGGACAAATAAACATTGACTTAAGAAAGTAATTAAAAATAAGTAATGGGAAAATTAAGTTTTGAAATAAAAACAATATAAATAAGTAGATACTTGTTCAAATCACTCAGAGATAAAAAAAAATGATAACATTAAAATAAAAACTCGTTTTTCAATAAGGTTTATATTTAAATATCTAGGTACTCGTGGTAGTTTATAATTTAATTTAATCTAATCACGATTGACATATCAACAGAGACGATAAGTTTGGAAGGGAATATGGGTATACAGACATTTACAGGACTAATATAACAGGTGTTTTTTTTGTTGTTGTTTTTTTTAAATTTTAATTTATTTGTTTGTACATATATGGTATAAGGTTGAATTGGGTTCTTTCAGATTTTCTATTTTTTATTTCAAAAAATTGATTGAAAAATAACAATATCAAGGGAATTTTTTTATTATTTTTACGATGTCATATGAATTTTCTAGCGCGGTTTCAAATAGCGCTTTTTCAAATCGCTCGCAAAATCCTCCATTTGTACACTTCGTAATGAATTTCCCGCCTTTTATAATGGACGGGTATGACGTCATTAGCCAATAACGGGCGTTAAAAGTCACTCGTAGTTTCGTGTTTTTAAAACATAAATTTATAAATGAAAACAACATTTTTGATCATTGTGTTTTATATCGTTGGAATTGTAAAAATATACTTTAAATATTTATAACGTTTTCAAGGATATTCATGCTATCGGGAACAACCCTATTCCCGCTAAACTGCTAAACAGTTTTAAAGCAGGCATTTGCTCTCTATTACATTATGGTTTTTTACATACCTATACATTTTTTGGTATTATTAGATATTATTTAACAGAATTTATTTAAAAATAAATATATGTATGGTTATAATATTTGAAAAATATTTTTTTACGATATATCGTAAATATATTTTGAATGCTTCTTTCGTCTTCTTTTTTCTCTCTTCATTTAGTTTTTTTTCTTCAGACAGTCTATTTAAAATGCTAGGGATTATACATGCCCTAGGTCCTGTCTCCGTACATATTTCGCGATCTCCTCTATACACCGTGTCCCACGATGAGACCGCGAAACTCCGGAGGGTGATTGTTCATGGTATTCTGAGAAAAAAATCAGTATAAAGTTTTTTGATCCGGGCATTTTTAATAATTAATTAAAAAAAAGTATTAATAAAAAGCGACTATGTAATACTGGCTTCTGTTTGAAATGCTAGCGGTGGCGGGGTGGCGGTGGGCGGGTAGGTGTGGGGGTCCGCTCTGGTCACCGAACGCCTTGCCTTGTGCGGACATTAAAAATTCGAATTTCATATCTGAAATTGGTGCAGGTCACGTGGTGTTAGCCAGTTTAAAAATGGACGGTATTACACGCGTGAATTTTTATTCCATATTTTTAATCATTTTCTTAAGAAATTAGAATTGAGTTTTTTGAAAAACTTTATTAAGATTTTTTTTCTCAGAATATCATGAATAATCACCCTCTGGAGTTTCGCGGTCTCATCGTGGGAAACGGTGTATATTTACCTTTTATTTTTCGATGCATTCCATATGCATGACGGATTTGTTTTTTGTGTGTATCTCTAATTAAGGAGTTCTTCTGTTATAAGTTGATAATATAACATACTTTATACTGATAAAACACCACAGTTTCGGAATATATTTTTATGGTACCTTTGTAAAGTAACAAGTTTTGTTTATTCGATAACATTTTTACGAATCGTACTTGTAAATCTTCGATCCTATTTATGTATGTTTTAAAAGTTAGCCCGTAACAGCTCACACCGTATGAAATAATCGATTCTGCCAACTGTTCATATAGCTGAACACGGCAGCACTCACAAGGAACTCACAATCCGACTAGGAATTGCTGGGATGCGTGCTGTCTGGCATTCCAGTTTATACTAGGTCAAAACAAAATGCCGACGCCTTAACTCCTGTATTGTGCTGGTGCTCCTTTACGGATGTGAATCCTAGCACCTCACAAAAGCTCAGAATGCTCGCTTGTTGAGTTTTGAGAACAAGTGTCTGAGAAGGATGCATTAGGTGGTTTTTGACTTCATAACCATCGCTGAAGTTCGGGAACGGACGCAGCAACCTCCAATAACTGGAGTCGTGAAGATGCAGCGACGGACCTGGCTTGGGCATGTACTCCGGATGCCTCGGGAGATCCTGAACCCGAACTGACTCTTCTTTATTGCCTGCAGGATCCCGCCGTACTCGGCGGAGCTGATGGATGCGGGAGGAGGGGAGATTAAGTGATGTCCACATGCTCCACATTGGAGCGAACGTGGTGAAATAACAAAAAGAAGAAGGAAAATAAGAAAAATAATTCACAAAAATTAAATAAATAAAGAAAACCAATTGGCTGGGTTAAGTGGCCACTTGATATCTACAAGTATTTGGACACATTAAAAATGTTGC
>JAGVSP010001819.1:0-46056 GCA_022494985.1 Micrasema minimum
TAAATTTAATGATTTTTTCCTAAATGTTGGGCACTTTTATTGCACGAAGATGAAAAACTCATTGTTTGTTCAAAATAAATTTAATGATTTTTTCCTAGATGTTTGGCACTTTTTATTGCATGAAGATGAAAAACTCATTGTTTTTTCACAGTAAAATATAACTTGATGCTCCTAAATATTTTATTATGAATTTGAACGCAGCGTTGCCATTTGCTTTTTGCAGGAAAAACTATAATCTGTGAACTATTTCAGATCGTTGATAATTTCGGATTTTACCAAAATTTTCGTTGGTCATCAGAAATTTTCCAATGCTATATGATTATTCGATTATTCAATTGAATTTTTGGTATAATTGTTGAAGTTATCATTATTGCTATCAGAAACCATTTGCCATAAACGAATTTCTCAAACCATGTTTTATAATGGCTTCTGAATAATTTTAAGGCATACTTTTTTTATGAAAAAAAGTAATGAACTCGAACGCAGTATTAAAAAATGCGCTTGAGAAGTATAATAACCGTAAAATTATATTAATTACATATATTTTGAACCTGTAATTCAAGGCAATACTAAAAATCTAGATAATTACATATTCAAATTTATTTTCAATTTAACTTTTTCCATCTTGCCAACATGTTTACGAAAAGGAAAAAAGTCTTTTTATTCATTATTTGTGGATACAAATGCATCCATTATAGTAAATTGATATTCCGATAGCGAATAATTTATTTTAATGTAATCGAACAGCATTTAAATTCGTTAGAAAGTGTTAACATCATCCACGTAATTGAAATTTGATATATTAATTAATCTTGGATGAATCACTATAGTAATAATAGAATTTTATCATCTAGAAACGAAGAAGTCTAGTCCATCAGTACTTGTATTTGGATTCGTGAATATTTTACTAAAAATTTGTAGGTGTACACTTTATATTGCCCATGTTATATATTATCAAGATACACTGCATCTGGTGTTAATGCAGTGCTCTATGCACCATTATGTGTGTATGTGAGAAATTAGTAGTAGTAGGTACACACGTTTAACCTGAATCTTCATAATAATCATATTTATGAAGAGCAGTAATATTACAATCTTATGGAACAAAAATGAACGTTGGATGTTATGATTAGGAATGAAAGATCTACATATCGCATTAGAATGGTGTTAGTTGATTTTAAGAGATTGCGGATTCGATTTTATTTGCTGACCTCACGCAAATTATACGCAATTAATCTGGTCATTTATATTCCATGAATTAAAACATATTGGTTATATGAAGAGTGAAAATGAAAGTTCGTTGAGAAAGTGCAAGATCTTGCTGCAAGAGGTATAATACAATATACATAAGTAGACAGTGTCTTCTAGAGAATTCATATAAATTAATTTAAATAAACTGGTTATCTTTATGGAAAGGCCAGGCCATCTGCATGATGCAATTCTTCTTATTTCTATAATACCAACGATAATCAATCAATTACGGTTACTTTTTATTTGCCTATATGGTTTTTTAAAAACCCATCCATGTCCCTTATTCGGAACTTATAGTTCATTGGGGACAGTTTAGGTACATCAATTGCTGTGTTTCTTAAATGTTTATTTCACGAAGAACTCAAATGAAGGCAGGTTGATCAGTCTTACGCTTAAGGGCCAGTCTAATATTATATAAAAAGTATAATGTATGAAAAATCTAATTTGAATTGATGTTACATGTTCGAATCTTAGAGAATTGTGCTCACTACACTGCAAGGCAGAGAAAATATAGTGGATTTTTTTTAAAGAAGATTTTGCTTCAAGGGAAAAACAGTGGGTGTAGTAAATAGTTTTTTTTATTTTTTTACAATAAAATGATTAGGTACTACATTGAATTTTTAATGTAAAGAAAGTATTGACGGAATCTCAAGACCGAACACATGTTAATCGATTATATTTAAATTTCGTTAGAAAAGTTTTGAAAGTAGGTGTCTAGCGTTGAATAGTTGATTAGTGAAATGTTTGTCTGAGGTACGAATTTCCCTTCCACACCATTCATCAGCGGTGCCCATTTTCTGTGATCAATAAACGTGTTGATTTAAACCGTGTCACGTAAATATGTGAAAACAATAAATTGGAAGATTGATTAAACAAAGAAATTGGATGTAAATGTTTTATTTAGGTAAGTACATGATCAAAGACATTTGTGAGTAGGTTATAAATCGTTTGCTCCGGAAAATTAATCATACTAGCCTCAATAGAGACGCTCCCACACACGTATTAATAGATTAGTTATCTATTAAAAAGGTTGATGATTCGGCTAATATTTTCTCTTGACTCTTCGAATGAAAATTTATATAAAATGTTTAGAATATGATTTGAGAGTTGACTGAGAATTTCTTTTCATTCCAGTAATAAAGTTTACAGACAAGTACGTAACTTATTATAAATTATGATTAAATAAAACAATTATATGTGTTACTGTTAATTGGTTTATTCTATAAAAATAGAATTTCCCTACACTACCTGGTTTCGGGAGTAACGTTCTCTCATCGACTGGTGAAAATACACTAAATTAGAATACAGATGTTATACAGAAAAATTAAATTGCAATACTTAAGTGTCTAGACACAAGGGGTAACATAAATATTGATACATAGAAGTAATAGAAAAAGTAGAGAAAACACATCTTGGGACAGTGGTAATGGTAGAACACTAAGAAGTTGTACAAAAAAATTGATAATTAATTGCTTGCTAAGTGGTGGCAGTTGATGTACTGGGGTCTTGAGGGGAGGTATGGGTCATGGGGGTCTTGAGAGGGGTAGGGGTCTAGGGAAGTAATTTGAGAATTGCGTTTTAATAGTATCATAGCAATTAATAGCAATTAATAGTAAACACATAACATTGTAACACATGATATTGTAACATATAATATTGTAACACAATAACATTGTTTTATTTAATCATAATTCATTATGAAGTGTTACAAAGTGAATGCCGAATCAATCAACAACGTAACTTATTGTTTATTTGAATTTTCTAACTAGCAACAAAAAAATAAATGAATGCAACCAATTCTTTGTAGGTACATTATTTTATTTTTTACGTTTGCGTTTGTTTCAAATACATTTTAAGGTTTGTAATTATGTACAGGATTGCATATTTCTTTTAAAAATGATAACATTCACAGATATTACTACTACTACCACTACTTTTCCTTATCTGCACCCAATGATGCATAGGGCACTGCATAGGTACACCAACTGCAGTATATCTTGATGATTTTATAACACGAAGGTAAGATGATTAGTCTTAAGCTTCAGAAGCAGTCTAAGGTATCACACATGAAGTATTAATATAAAAATCACACGTGAATAAAAATTTCCTGTTGACCCTCTACGGGATCGAACCCGCGACTTCATGCATGGCATCCAAACGCACTACCGCCTGGCCACGAGGCGAACAAAGTTTAAAAATACATATGTACCTATTACTGTTTATACGTTTTACTATTATGCCTATACAATTCTTATAGTAATTTAAAACTTCCTAGACATTATTTTTATGTATTTACCAATTACAAGTCCAAATGATATACCTATAAAATAAAGAAATAATATTTTCCTAGGTAAGAAATAACGTTTTCCTCGGAAAACTTAACAAAATATACCCACGTAGGGGATTCTTGAAAACTTTTTCATCACGTTTTTCTTTTGAAAGTGATTTACGTATTATAAAATTAAGTAATGATATGTAGCATATTGTTGATCGGATGGAAAAAATCACGCGCGGACAGACATCTTCAACAATGACTAGAAAATACAACTAGATATTCCTTTGAGCAGACGGTCTCGGAATCTGTTTTGTAGGTATCATTTACGTGCTAAACCAACGACCATCGGTATTAACGTTGTTTATATGCAAAACGATTGAACACGTTAACTCAAGAATGGTTATCATATATAAAATATCGCAAGGGATGAATTAAATCTTTGTTAAATAAAACTTAAACATCCAAAAGTTTATACCACTGCAATAAAATTTACGAATGAGTTTTTTCTACTCAGTTTTTTAATTCCGACTCAATTTTTTAATTTTAAAGTAAAAATAAAAATATACCAAAACTCTCTCATTTTTGTTTTGATTCGTAATTCGGCGATCACTTTTTATGATGTAAATTTTAAAAACCAATCCAGTTTGTATTTTATATTTTGAATACTTTTAATATAAAAAAAATAAAACATTAATATTTATATGTTGTCATATTGAATTAAATATGTTCTTACAATTCCTTTTGTTTATTATAACAAAATTATTGCGTTTACTCAATTTTTTAAATTAGTACCGAAATAAAAGATAGCTGATTTCTGAAAAAAAAACGGTATTTAATGTAATTGGATTATTATCATGTTTGGTGAATGGCATATTTAATATGATCTTATATCGACGGTTGAAAGGAAAAAGTTACCAAAGGAAATTTATACCAAGTGACATGATTAATACTATGTCGCTCAGTATCGTTTTCTTTTACACATATTATGTGACTAAGTAACTTTTTCACTTGGTCAAGTTTCAATTGCGTTATTGAGAACTTCATCTCACTACACAATTATTGCCATAAAATTTTATACGCCACTAAAAACACAATACAATTTTATTTGCAGATACTAAAAATATAAACGGTAATAATAAAAAATTATTTTCCCTTGTCCAATCGATCACCCTGGCAAACCACAAATTGATTGGATTTTATTATCCAAGCCATGTGATTTAAATTGTTAGTACTACACAATACATGTACATTTAACAGTAAAACATGTTAATTTTACTCGACAATTTATAAATACATTTACAATATCCTCATAAATAAAATCGGGAAAAAATTTACGTACAAAATTTTTAATAATTTTTATGAAAAAAAATTGATTGCTTAACTACCTTGCCTAATTATTACTTTAAAATATTCTTTCAATTGAAGAATTCTAATAAAAAAATATTTTAAGGTTATTCCGTAACACGACAAAATTTTTATCGTATAGTAAAAAATGGTTTTGCAATTTTAAAATGTACTTTTTGTATTTTTAAGACATTAAATTTTTTTTCAATCAAAAATATATACGAGGATACTATCAACTAATAAATGACTCGCCACAATTAAAATTACAATAGGTGCGGAAGTTAAAATTCTCAAAGTATATTTTCAAACATACATACGGGCTCAAAGGGTTAAGCATAACAGAAAAAGCGCCTTTAATAAAATTGTCCCTGAGCCCTGTGCCTCTTCTTTTGACGATTTCTCATGTATTATGATTCACAAGTTGGCAGGTACCTGCGGTCATTGTATGGCAGTAGGTCAGGAAGGTGTATCAGGTCACCGCTAATAGCGAGAATTGACCTGCAATTGTTGGGCCGGAGAATTCTATGTAGATTATAATCTCCATTTATTTTCGGGCGCTACAAACTCACGGATAAGTGGAAAATTCAGTGCCTGGCTGCACTTTATACTTTAAAGTAGGCTTCAAAAACAAAAAAATAAGCGTTAAATTTAAATATGGTGTTTTGGCACCACCTTGATGGGAAAATTTGCTATTTGATTTATGGAAGCACTCTACATCTTATCTAGGTACATCTTTATACGTATTTAGGTCGTGAAATAACTATAATATATTTTTTTTATTGTTTATTAAATCTATAACACAATTCACGTTTCTGCGTTTTTTTCCGAATTCGTGTAATGTAATAAATATGTAATGTATGATAAAAAATATATATTTACAGTATGTAAATGAACCGTATGGCCACTATTGTAGATTTGAGGACTCTGGATCAGAATCTCTAGGTTCGAATCCCACTCCAGCGCAACTTGTTTCGTCATTTCTGGCACAGTTATTTCCGACTATTTAAAAGCAGCCGCAACATTGAAATTTTAAAGTATATCGCAAGAACTCATCATATTATTATATCTTTATTAAAAAATCATTAAAAATAAATAGGTATACATTAAAGTACAAATTCCGTACCATGTAGTTTATATCTAGTTTGATGACTGGTGTGTGATCATTTTTGTAAATATCTTAACAGATAATGAAGAGTTTTTTGGTCTATCCAACTTATCGTCCATCTTTCAAAACGGCGTATTTTGAATTCGCTGATTTTACAAGACACGACTTTGAGGATTTTTTTTTTGTAAAATAGCCTCAAAAAATTTTAAAATATGTATCGTATTTTACCGGTTTCCAAAATATGTTTATACAGTAAAGTGTTTATTGAACCCAGCAATATTATTAATTTTGATCGCTTTATGTCGTCTCTTGTTAAATAAACTAAAATCGAGTTACGCCTTTTTGACGGACGGACGACGTTATAAGGGACTGTCCTATCTCCCATCATATCGCTCACTTTTCCTCGATACAAATCGTAATTACAGCTTTTCTATACCTCGCTGTTTAAAACAAAATACCTAAAAATATTGTTTAATTTGCAAACTGTTAAGAGGTAATAAGAAGTAGAGGAATTATTATACATTATGTGCATATAAACCAAATAATGAACTTAAATTAAAAAAAATACGAAGGATGATTAAGAGATTGTAGTACCTATATATTTATAAAAATATTAATACGCAACCTTTTTAACCTTATGTTTGCTTACTTTTACCGAGAATATTAAATATGACCTCACAAATAATAGCGGTACAATAAAAACATCTTAATCGTTTTCAAGTAGAAGAAGATGGGTCTATGAATGTTAAAATAAAGCAGATAAGGTACAGTTTCTGATAGAAACAAGAAGCTATATTTATGTTTAATTTATGAATGTTAAAATGTGGCAGTAGTTAGCATTTCTCACGTTAATGGCTATCTTCATGTTTGTACATAATATATAAGCATGGTATATGGTCAAGGACGTCAGTTATGTGAAGTGCATTATATCGTAGTGGATGATGATAAATATCAATTAATATAGGTAACCCATACCCATACATGATTTTTTTTCAACGAAAACATGCCTCACAAATTAATATACCTCATTACTCAATACAACACATGCAATAATTATTATTGCAGTTAATGATCTTGATTTCAATTGATAATAATATGTCCTACAATGTTAAGTGTTTTACATTAAAAAAACTCTTTGTATGCGCTTTGACGATAAACACCTCACATTTCTATTCAGACATTGTAAATATCTACCACACACAATACATTGACCTTCAATGCAATTGTTTTTTTTATTCTTTTCTTACTGTTTGTACTTTTAAACAAATGGTAATATTGTGGACCTTAAATCGTTAGTATTACATAAATATACGAAATATGACGTCTTTTAGCTGACAATATTGAGTAAATATGGAAAATATTTTGTATTCTGCCGGACTATCCATTAATATTATTTTATATAGCATGGGATACATACAGATTCAGCGCTCTTTAAAAAATATTTAAATATTTAACTTGCTTTGTATTTCTAGGGTACATATTCTAAATAAGTAGTCTGATGCCCTTTAACTTACTTTAAATATAAATATTAGGTAAGTTAGAAATTTTGGCGTGACCCATCGCCATTTACTTGACATTTATAACTAATATGTCTGATACCTCTTTTGGAACGCGTTTTCACGGAACGTAAAATAATATGGGCATAAAAATATAATACCTCCTTCATCTGCCTATATTATATATATTTAAGACTAATAAAGCTACTTGTCAAAATAAAAGCGGTAGTAATAAAGATGCATTAAATTGTGCAATTAACTTTAAAAGGGACGGTGGCCCAGTCATACCATTACAAACTCGGATTCTAATGATTGTTAAATCGAATCCCTACTTCATCATTTATTGATTCCGATACTATTTATTGAGTCCGCTGTGGAATGACATACTAAATTATATAAATAAATACGTAATAATTTTTTTAATTAAAATTTTTATGCAATTTGATTGATTCCTATTTAACACAAAATCCGCTTACACGTTTTCATTTAAAAAATCATTCAAAATTACAAAATGTGCATAAATATGATTTTCCTTTTTTTAAATTAAAAAACATTTAATTTCAAATGATAAACCATAATATATATCCTATTATTTCAATTTCGTGGCTTGTTCCCTTGGAGGAATCACTAAAATAATAATAATAATACTTGTTCCAATATTTTTTCAATTTCAATGTGCCAGAAAGCAATAAATAAGTTGTGGTAGAGTGGTAAATGGTACCTAGGGATTCCTATCCGGCACAACTCTTCCGCTAGGCCAGAACCCGGTTCAACTTTTTATTTGTATAACAAATAAATAAGTGCGATTAACTTGTTATATTCTACTTAATTATATTATTCTGACTTACGTGCATACAGTAATGCATACACCTAGTTATTGTTCCGTGAGACTTATCTGATGTGATTTTACCCAAAGTAATTATTTTTAATTGTTTGCATCTATGTCCAGAGAGTTGGCTGTAAACAATATCTTCGTAACATCATGTAACATAACTCACACGACAATATTGTAAAATATAATTACATTATAATTATTATGAAATTCAAATAATGCATGACATTTGCATAACTTACTACTGGCATAATTTTTATTGCACAGTTAAGGGATAGGAGTCATAGTCAAAAAATAAATCTAAGCCAGGACCTAAATACGTAATACATATTGCACCATGAATACTAAACTGAACTAACTTAAATAAGTCACCGTTTTGGGGAAACAGCAATAATCTGATTTAATTTCGGTACAGTTAATTTAAAAATTGGACTACCATAATAATTGTATATAATACTATGTAAAGCGCAGGATTACCAGCCCTACCTATGAAATTATTATTAATATTAATACTGTAACAATATAAAAAAAAAAAAAATAAAAAAAAAATTACAATTGCTTTGAAATCATAATTGCAAATTAAAGAGAGAAAAAAAGAAAGAGATTTTATTACCACTTTCATATTATGATTGATAAATTACGAATTATAATAAATAATTAATTAACGGAAAAAGTTCATTTCATAATCTGAAGAATCAGAACATTATTGAGTGTGATGGAAAGTTAAGAATTATCAAAAAGATCGATAATATGTTAAAAATAGACATCATACGAAATTTATTTATGTTAAGTTTGCATTTTTCAAATTAAATAACCACATCGAGTAATTATGTATGACAATTAAAAATTCTATCTAGTATTTGTGAAGAAATCAAACTTAATTAATCGTAATTTGTAATACAATAATGTGTGCATTCTTAGTGGCAAAATGAATAAGTTCGTAAAAAGGAAGGACACGAACGATCTTTGTAATTTTTATTAACAATTTGAAACTAAGCCTTTGTACAGAGTGCCGCGTTGTTTTACGATGCGATTGTTATTTCATTCCAAAACGTCATAGGCGAGAAAGAGGCGGTAAAAATGATTTCGTTTTTCCGTTTTTCCGTTTTTCCGTTTTTCGTTAGTCGTTAGTTGAAGGAAGGAATGAGCGGTAGAGCGGTAGTGTACGTCAGTAGTCGTTAGTCGTTAGTATAGTACAGTTAGAGTATCACAGTTTCTAGTATCAGTATCTTCGCGTCTGTTCGTCTGTTGTCAGTCGAGTCTCGAGGTGTTCCGGTGCTGACGTTCGGTTCTTCAGTTGATCGGTGGGCTTCAAGAAATACACAGGTGTCAAAGTGACAAGTTGACAATGTGACAGCTGACCGCTGACATGTGACAGCAAACTATGAATTTAAAAAAAAACAACTATTTTATTCATTGAAATAGTAATTTAAAGGGGTTATTTCATGAATGGAACTTATACTATGTTTTGAAGATAGTGCAATATGGTTTAATGTTGAGTGTTTGTACACAGCAAATAGTGAAATGGTTTATAACGTGATTATCTACACTTGTGATAAGCTGAATACTTAAAAATGGTGAGTCATTAATTGCAATAGTTTTTTTAAGCAGTTTATAGTTAAAGACACGAACATTTTTTTATTAAGATTACATAGCTATCACAAATAGGTATTGCAGTATTTTTATGTTCACAAAATGTTTCATATTTTCAGGCTGATTATTTAAATGTAAAATAAGTCCCGAAATTTAAATATTTGGGTAGGCATATGAAAATAAGGTTTTTTTTTCAATTTATTTAGTATGGCTAGATATTTATTTACTTTCATAAAATTAACAATTATTTCGCAGTTTGAATGAAGTTAAATAATAGCATAAACATTTTAATTCAGTGCCGCATACTAGTTACTAGTAGAGCATAATTTATACACATACCCCATGACAATATTAGAATAATAACTTTTTTTATGAATTAAAAGAAAAAAAATAAAAATTTGCGAGGAAATATTTTTCAACTTAAAACATAAATTTTTATAGTAGTCAAATTTATATATTGCTTTCGAGATGTATCAAAAACGCTATATAAATTAATAAAATCATTAATAACATATATACTAATAATTCCGAATTATTAGTATAGTTAGTTGTTATTACGAATCGTTGCGCGTTGGTTCAGGTTTGTTATTGGTTGTTAATTTAAAAAAATAATTAAATAAAAAGAAAAGCTGTAAAGTTACGAAATTAAAACATTACCCGCCAAAAGTTAATTTATGTAGCGTTGGTAAGTCTTTTCAATGTTAAAATTATATTTCTTTTTACTACTATTACCACGGAGTCAAAACTTATTTTTACCTTTAATAGTGCTTAAGATACCTACTGCATACAAAAATTAAATAAATGGAGAAAAATACTTAATCCGTTTATTTCAAAACCAAAGAGCTTTTTTTTTAAAATACGAATACCTCATTAAGTAAAACTCTCAAATATAATTAACACGAATGAAAACCGGATTTTGATATTTTTAAAACTGTAACGAATTGATAACATCTTTCTTGGTAGTGTGGCGTTTTAACCTCTTACACAATGTTGTCTACCTGTTTGTATAAGACAGTGAAGATCTTTGACTAATTGACCATGAGGTCGCTTCGACTAGCTAAAAAATTACATAATAAAAAAGTAATTAAATGGGTTATTATTTTTACTCACATTCATTTTTTAAAAACAAATTTATATAAAAAGAAATCTATGCAATCTTATGATATTTGCACATATTTCAATTTCATATTCATTTAAAAAACATAATAAACAAATAGTATTTTGTTTGATAACATTAAGTAATTGTAATTTAAGTAAACCTATGACCCCTAGTTTCCGGTCAGGTGGTCTGATATCTGAGCCAAGAAGTTTAGAATTCTTGCCGCAAAATCAATTATATCTCTCGGTCACAATGACCTTTCAACTCTTTTATTGGTCCAGTAATTGAGAAAAGAAGCAGCTTACAGAATAATGGTGGAGAAACTTCACAATAATGACTGTGAAAAATCGTTAGCTAGGATATTTATATTCTTTGGATAAATAAAGCACATGGATTACACACACATTCGGCTGATAAAATAAATAAATCAATAACTGAAAAAAGTATATCGAACTGTGCAATTTTTATGATAATTTAATTGTTTCTTTGGTGCCTATTGCGTTCTTGTAAGCTGTTACATTATTTGGTTTTGTAAACTATTTATTATGTTATAAACAACATTTTGAGTGTGTCCAAATTCTTGTAGACAAAAACTGGATTTCACCCATTACGGGCTAATAATTACAATTTGACATCTCAACAGAGACGAGAAATTTGGAAGGGAATATGGATATCTAGGCGTTTACAGGGCTTATGACCTGTCATTGGCTGGGTTAAGTGGCCACTTGATGTATTACAACATTCATTTTTTTACGGTACTTTATTTATTTGTTTTTTACGTTCATTATTTTGTTTTTTTAGATGAATTCATATAATTAATTGATTTTTTTATTTTTATTTAATTTTTTTTTTTAGAATTTACATTTTATTTTTTAGTTAACAATTTATTTTTTAATTTTTTTTTAATTTTAATTTTAATTTTAATTTTAATTTTAATTTTAATTTTAATTTTAATTTTAATTTTAATTTTAATTTTAATTTTAATTTTAATTTTAATTTTAATTTTAATTTTAATTTTAATTTTAATTTTAATTTTAATTTTAATTTTAATTTTAATTTTTTTTAATTTTAATTTTAATTTTAATTTTAATTTAAATTTAAATTTAAATTTAAATTTTAATTTTAATTTTAATTTTAATTTTAATTTTAATTTTAATTTTAATTTTAATTTTAATTTTAATTTTAATTTTAATTTTAATTTTAATTTTAATTTTAATTTTAATTTTAATTTTAAATTTTAATTTTTTTTAATTTTTTTAAATTTTTGTTTTTATTTTATTTTTTTAATATTTAATTTAAACATCAGTTATTTTGATATGGAAAGGAGATCCAGTTGCTAAAAAAGAACCTTTAATATAAGTGATTGCAAGCAATACAATGCTTATTCGATAAGCGCCATTTACATAACTGTTAAATTCATAAAACTACTTTGTTAAGATTCTTTAAATTAGGTGTTACGTTGCTAAATTTACATTGTTCAAAAACAAAACTACTGGGACATTGAAGGTGACCGTTTGGGTTAAAAATGCAACAAGGTAAATTATTTAAGTCAAATTGTGTTGAATATCAATTTTTTTATTTTTATTTTTTATTTCTTTAAAAAATCTTATAAAACATACATGTGTGTTATATTCCCAGGAGTTATTAAAACTCATTTTGGGACCAGTATTATTCACATTTTTAATTACATATTGCACAATCAAAAAGACGAATAAGAAAGAAAATTCAAAATTAACACATTCAATCTTAATCCTAAACATTATATCTATCATTGAAAAACATATTTAAATACAGATCTTTAAGGGCTCTACTATGTATTGCTTTATTTATTTTTATTTCATGGGGTAGATTATTATATTGGGATCGAGAAATGTTCATTAGGGATTTTTTATTTATTTTTCTAAGCGGATAAAAGTGATATTGACAAATTATTTGGAATTTCTTGATTTATTAGGAAATGATGGACGGCGGAGGGATGTGCTCCGAAACCTTGGAACGGCAAAAAAAGTCAAATAACACAGCATTATATAATTTGACAAAGCAAAGTGTGCCAGGACAGAGTGGTGTGGCGTTCTATCCTCTCTACCTATCAATTAAGATGCACTAAAAATAAATTTAAAAAGTGCATTTTTACGTATTTCGTAGGGTTACTAAAATAGTTAAAATGACACTGATATGAAAATATCTCAATAACCCCTTCTGAGATTTTCTCCTTGATTTTTTAGGTCAATGCATCTCTCGACCACAGAATGCTACAATGAAATTACGAAATCCGTCGTTTTTATTTTAATGCTTATTTTTAGATGTCAATGTGACTTATTTCATAAACTTGTATTTATATGTAATTCCGTGATACCAAAAACGTATCTCCTAACATTTTATGAGTTATTAGTCACTGAAAAACTTCAAACATCTTTACCTCAATTGCGAAATAATGAAGAACTTAGATTCGCCACATTTAGTTTTTTTATAGGTGAGTATTATAAACAAAAATAGAAAATAGGGCTTCCTTGAAAATAACAGATTGTGTTCCGAAACCGGTCACCGTTAGGTAATAAAGATAATTTAGTAATTCCTCTTTATTTATTACTAGATTAAATATTTTATTTTTAATTTAATGAACTAAATTAATGCTTTGTGGTCATGTTTTTTAATTTACTACAATAATGATTTATTATAAGTAATTTATTTTGCACAAACATACATACATACCTAGTAGGCTTTGTCATTTTTTACGTTATTCAATAATTAGACAATGAAAAATATCTCATATCATATTTGGATATTGGCCTTTGTGTTGATATAGATATTATAATTATTATTTAAAAAAAAAAAAATTATTTAAGATTTATTTATTTAATACATTATCGAATCAAATTTACAAAGCTTAATATCACAATAATTCTACAATATAACCATAACCATAATAAAAAAGACAAGCTCTTGTGCTTAGTGAGGGAGGTTACGCTAAAAAATACGTAATATAAGTAGTAATTATAGTATGGTAAATATAGGTAGTATATGGTATAATAGTAAGTAGTAAATATAAGTAATACAACAAGGTAAAATATAAGTAGTACCTAATCATAGTTAGGTAAAAATAATGTAGGTACTAGATATATATAACATTAAACATATATATAACATTAAATAAAAAAAAATTTGAGCAAAACGTAGAATTTTAACTTTGGTTATACAGTGGTTGGTACATAATTGTGTAGAAAACTACATAACTGCACTACGAAAAAGCAAACATTATTTCAATTTTATAAACCGATAATTATTATTATGTTTACTACTTCTTTTCCGGTCAAATACGGATACACTTGATTTTACAAAATTATCGTAGAAATTTTCGATCGCATTCAGCATGTAAAAATATGAGAATTTCGATATTTAGATAAAAACGTAAAATACGGACTCATGACGTAATACGGTCTGAAATGCTTAAATTTGTATGTCTACATGTAGATACGTTGGTGACCGTTGCGCAGGTGTTTTACTTTAAAAGAAGTTGAGCGAAATTGAAGTAAAGTTTTCGGATGATGATTTCACAGTGTAATTGATAATTTCCTATTTATTTATTTATTTGCTTGGTCATAAAGTTGTAAACTAATTGCACCATGAATACTAAACTGCACTAATTTAAAAAAATCCAATTTTGGGAAATTGCAAAAATAACATGTTATTCCCGTACTGTTTAATAGAAATTGGATTGATAAAAATGATATATCTCGACATAGGAAAGAGATAAAAGCATGTTTCTTGGACAGAAATGCAATAGAAGCGATAGTTATACATGTCAACAGTGGAAAGGAAAAAGTAAACAAGTGAAATAATATGTCGAAAGGAAAATGATACCAAGTGACAGTTATTCTTATGTCACTTGATAACATATTCCTTTGCTTGGTAAAATGTGAGAAGTTGTCTACAATAATATTATTGCTGATAACGTTTGCATGCCTGAGCAAACATGTTTTATGAACGCGTCCAAAGATTTTTTTATTTTTGGAACAGAGCGACCTATTGTTTGATTAAATGTAATCTTATGTAGGGATTAAAATTACACCAAAACAAGATCAAGTTTGACGCTTCATGTTACAGTGTAGTGTGTCAAACATTAGTGTGATACTTTGGACTGGCACTAAAGTGTAAGACTCTTCTTTCTTAAATTAATGAAATAAAATACTTTGTTACTTTAAAGCAATTTATTTAAACACTACTATAGTTTGGGGAAAAACAGATCTTTCCATCATCAGTTGCTCGATCACAGATAACTACCGACTCGGTAATAAGCGACGTGATAACGATTTCTTACCCATGGATGATTAACGTTTTCGCGATTACAATGGAACACGCGTTAAAAGTTATCGATCGGGATTATTAAACGAGCGCATACTAGTCGCGAGCCATTTCCCGAGATATATCTTATTCGCACATATATTCATTCAATCTTTATTATAATTTAGCCGGTTTTCGGCAAGCCAAATATTGAGAAAAGCAGTCGACATAATAAAAATCCGACAAGCGCGTTGATTTAACGTTTGACGTACGGCCGCGATATCGCGTTCATCGGCCCCGCTCGGCTCAGATCGGCTATGCTCGGTACCACGGTATCGAACTGTGATCGGTCAAATCGTTAGGGCTAGCACGTGGTTAGCACGTTTTTAACTACGTCGCCAGTTATCTGTGATTTAGCAACTGTGTAGATATACAATTCCACAACGTTAATGCCGATTCAATAAATAATACTCTTCTTTCTTCTTTCCTTCGTGTAGTAAACTGATCAATATATACACTGGATTTGGTGAAAAATGCATCATTAGGTGCCGATAATGGTAAGCAGTAGTAAAAACAATATTTATTTGTATTTTGCAATATTACAGGAGCAAAAAATACAAATGTGTTAATTTTATTTCGTGCTACACTGAAGGCAGTAAAAAAATTGTAGGTACATTATAATAATAAGCAAAATTATTGAAATTTACCCAGCGGTTTTCGTCAGGGAGCTTAGTCGCGTCAAATGAGAAAAGTTTTAGAGATCTAGAAGTTAGCAGAGTCGTACGTGAGTCGTGAGTGCCATATGAATGCGTGGTACTTATGTCATTTGTAAAAGAGTTTGAATGTGGCCCAGTGGTTGCGTCGAGATCTCTGAGTCTATAGATACTCAGTTCGAATCCCCGCTTCGGCACGACATGATTCCAATTTTAAAGCACAAGCCTCTTCGGCTTTATTGAAATTAGTACATTATACAAATTGAAATATGCGTAAATATCATATTTTTTTTTATATTTATTTGATCTTGTACATTATAAGATTTAAAAATAATAAATTATAATGTTCCCACACTGGGATATTCCATGCCGAGGGAAACATTTTTTTTTTTTTTTAATGAGTATATCCTACATAAAATCTTAATATAATATGTGAATTCAATTTTCAGTACTATTGCTAAATAAACTCTACAATATATATATAATTTTTAATTATGCTAATAACATATAAGGTATAAAGTCTAAAGTCAAAACCCCATGACTACTTGGCCTGATCCATTCCTCGATTTGTGTATCCATTCATCATTTGATGGCTAGTTTATACAAATATGATGAGTGTTTTTCGAGTGTTCTGATGGATAATGCAATTAGGTTGTACATTTTACTCGAATAAAAAGGCTTCTTTGACCAAAAGTTTACTCGGTTAAAACAAAATGCCGCCTTTATAACTCCTGCATCACACCTATTCTCCTCTATGGCTGCGAATCGTGGCACCTAACTAGGGCCCAAGACAGCAGAATACTAAGTTTTGAGAATAGGTGTCTTAGAAGAATTTTAGGTGTGCGGTGGTTTGACTTTGTAAGGAACACAGAGGTGAGGCAACGGACACAGCAACCCTTGGTATCTACTGTCATCCGGTGAATGCGTTTCGGCTGGCTAGGTCATATAGTACGATTGCTCCCGAGAGCCTTAACCATGCTTGCCTATTTTACAAGGCATCGGGTTCTCGGCGTCCTGGTAGTCCACTGTTGACAATTCGTCGGCAGTTTGCGTCGGAGCTGCGGGACGTGGACTTGACTTGGGAGAATGCACGGGGGCTGGGGGCCGATCGCTTGGCCTGAAGGCAGTTTGTGGATTCCATATGCTACACATAGGGAGCGGATATGGTATGATGATGATGATGATGATGATGACCAAAAGTAGTGTGTAATTTTGGTGGTTTTTGAAGCTTCATAGTTGTGTTTCTAGTTTTGTATCTGATTTGAGGTTTATTATGTAGTTCTGTAGAGTATTTTTTATATTAATATCACCTTTGCTGAAAACATATTTTGAATTATTTTAAACGCTATTATTGATTGGCGACTGCAGATTGCTTTCTTCACCTACACCTACACTGTCCCGTATAAACGGTCCCATGGTGCCTGTATTAGTAACCTAGATGTATGACCAGCTAAAGTAGGCACAGTTTGTTAGTTTGCTTAATGTCAGATAAACTTTAAGTATCTGATAACGCCTAGGATTTCCGCTGCGCCAACTAGAGTTCAAGGCTTGACTAATTACTAATAAACAAACAGCAGTATAATGAATCTACAATGCCGTTAAAAGTACGAATGTCTTTTCTAAAATTTACATCGAAATTTTTGTAGCTTTGTGTAGTAAGTAAGACGCTACACTCTTAACGCGGATGTTTTAAATACGATTGCAGGAGTATTTTTATATTACTGCTAACTATCTTAGGAACTGGCATGTTAAAGTATTAAAATAAATAAATAATTATACCTGTATTATTTGTTATTTATTATTTATTTTGCAGTACTACAATTACCTTACATAATTTATTATCCACATAAATGCAATATAAGTTAATCTCATAAAAACATGTAATGAAATGAAATATAGTATTATTATTCGGTATTTTGACAAAGTTCATCATCATCGTCATACCATATCCGTTCCGTGTGTGGAGCATATGGATTCCACAAACTGCTTCTAAGTGATGGTTAAGACTCTCGGGAGGCATACGTAGTATACGGCCTAGCTAGACGAAATGCTTTCGCCGGATGACAGTATATACCAAAAGATGCAGCGTCCGTTGCCAAACCTATGTATTTCTTACAAAGTCAAACCACCGCACACCTATTATTATTCTAAGACACCTAATCTCAAAACCAGATGTCTGCTATATTTGGTTGGGTGCCTAATTCGCAGCCATAGCAAAAAACGGGTGTTATGCAGGCGTTAAAAAGGCGGTATTTTGTTTTAACGAAGTAAACATTTGATCTCCAGGCAGCGTTCATACTGTTAAATGGCGCCCGCTAGTCCAAACCGCACTCCCAGGTCTGGTCTCTCCGAAAGTTGCCGATTTATGTTATGTACGCTACCAGGTAAGCTCTCGACCCTTTCGATGACTTGTTCCTACAAAGCTAGGGGGCTATGGTCATCTTGACACGAGATATTACTCATGACACGGGTCTTACTGGTATAGATTTTTAAACTGCAAAAGTTTCAATTAAGCCTTTAAACAACAACCTGAAGACCCCCGACCGACCGTTAAGGACGGCGTTATCAGCGCATTGGTTGCAGAGTTTTTGGGAAGGGGGGACGAATATTCCTCGGTCTGGCGGAATTGACATCCCCAGGACCTAATAATTCAACAATGTTAAACTCTCAATTTTAAAACAATTTACTGGAAAAATAAAAGATAAGAAAATAAACTGAGAATACTAAGTTACAGCTCAAACCGTGACCTCTATTTTTCTGTCTCTTATCCATGTCCAATATGAAAAAAACATTTCGATGAAACAGTATCGAAATCAAAATCATTTGTAATTTCCCATCAATTTACTTTTTTTAAGTTAGTGCAGTTTAGTATCCATTCACGGTGCGAAATACAAACTCACAGAGAAACAAGTGTTTGGATCACTGGAACAAAGATGTAATGGAAGTAATATGATTATAAAATTAAACTACATACTTTGAGTAATGACGCGCGCAGGCTATAGAGAGGCCCTTTCGCCGTTTCCCATAGAGCGGAAGCGTTGCAAATTTTTGGTTCGCGACAACTTCACTCTGCTGGCGGCCATTATTATTTGTTTGACAACAGACGCGTAACTGTCACTTTCGTCGCTTTGCTAGTAAATAACGTGGATACTTCCTGATTTTAATCATCAAAAACGGCAATGGTGAATTGTAGTATGCTTGGTTGTAGCAGTAAGAGTGTCAAAGGTGTTAAAGGAGTCACATTTCACAGGTAATTGATTTCGATAAATAATTATTTTGATTTACATTGATTTTGGCATATATTGTCCTAACATGGGTATTATTTGTATAAAAACTTTCCTTTATTTAACATATTAACATTATTTACCAGTTTTTCTTAATTTAGGTGATCAATTTGTAAATTAAAGTGTGTTTACTGTTGATAGTGACAGTTGATTACTGTCGATATGCCAAGGCCGCATTAGGCATTTGTAAAACATTGGCATTTGTTTTGCTGCAAACTATAGCCAACTTCGTGTTTGACAATCATAGAATGGTTTTTGACCGTTAGGGCCCCTCTATAGCCTGCGCGTCATTACTCTAAGACTACATACATTTGTGCATCGTGGTTAGGCATAGTAATAAGGTAGGTATTCTCGAAAATTCCTGCTATGCATGCGAGAGAGGAATTTTCTATCACACTTGTGAATCGTAAGGCGGTACATTCATAAATAATAATGAGGAATGAAAGTTACTTGAACGTTGTTTGATGTGCATAATTATCACGTTTTCAATCGCCACATCTAACGAACATGATCTCGTAATCAAATCCACTCAGTGACGTAATGGTCTCATAAAAAAGTAAAAATATTAAATTATTATTAATTCATTATACCATATCCGCTCCCTATGTGGAGCAAATGGAATCCACAAACTGCCTCCAGCCTAGCGATCGGCCGCCAGCTCCCGCGCATCCTCCCAACTCAAGTCCACGTCCCGCAGCTCTGACGCAAACTGCCGACGAATTGTCAACAGTGGACGACCGGGACGCCGAGAACCTGATGCCTTGTAAAATAGGCAAGCATGGTTAAGGCTCTCGGGAGGCATACGTAGTGTATGGCCTAGCCAGCCGAAACGCCTTCGCCGGATGACAGTAGATACCAAGGGTTGCTGTGTCCGTTGCCTCACCTCTGTGTTCCTTACAAAGTCAAACCACCGCACACCTGAAATTCTTCTAAGACACCTATTCTCAAAACTCAGAAGTCTGCTGTCTTGGGCCCTAGTTGGGTGCCACGATTCGCAGCCATAGAGAAGAACAGGTGTGATGCAGGAGTTATAAGGGCGGCATTTTGTTTTAACCGAGTAAATATCCGATCTCCAGACAGCTTTCATACTTTTGAATGCGGCATGCGCTACTTCAAGCCACACTTCCAGTTCTTTCTGAACTCTGCCGTTTTCTGTCATGTACGCTCCCAGGTATTAGAAGCTCTCGACCCTTTCGATGACTTGTCCCGACAAAGCCAGTGGAATATTAAATTAACTGAATCATTAATGCTCGTGATTTAGAATTTCTGTGTTGCTATCTCATTTATTTTAAAAACATTTTTTTACCGAGATCGGTAAATCCGTATTTATTACTGAGTAATCATTGTAAGTTTGTCATTTTTTATATTGAAATGTCTATCAATTATTGTGAACAGGTAACTGTTTTGGGACAGTTAATTCGGATCAGCTAGCAATCATAATTCCAAAGAAATCATTTGAATATTTATTTTCATTTAAATCGATGAGATTTTGAGTTCCAATAATTATTAATATGAATTATAATTGAAATGTGATGGTACCAATAGTTGGATAATTAATTAATCGCCATATTTTGAGCAAAGACCTCTGGACGTTGAGGATAAAAAGTCATCTCACGTGGACGTGAGACGAATGCACAATGTGTAATGTATAATTGCTAAACCGGGCCAATAACATGTTATAATTATTAATCCTGTAAATAAACAGCATTTTGAGTGTGTCCAAATACTTGTAGACAAAAACTGGATTTCACCCATTACGGGCTAATAATTACAATTTGACATCTCAACAGAGACGAGAAGTTTGGAAGGGGATATGGATATCTAGGCGTTTACAGGGCTTATGACCTGTCATTGGTTGGGTTAAGTGGCCACTTGATGTATTACAACATTCCCCATTTCACCTAGTATTTAATATCCACATCTGCCAACTATCAGAGCTTGTGATGCTTACAAAGTTCATTATATATACAGTGAAATGGCGCAACGCTTCACATGTGAACACTCTCTGTCATCCATTGAGAAAATTGCTAAGCATTTTAGCAGAAACCTTTATGATTGCAAATGAGATTCTTACCGAATTATATCACCTACTAGGAAACGCCTGAGGATGACTCTTCAATTTGTTATGCTTATAACTTTTACCAGCTAATTTTTATAAACAACATTTTGAGTGTGTCCAAATACTTGCAGACAAAAACTGGATTTCACCCATTACGGGCTAATAATTATAATTTGACATCTCAACAAAGACGAGAAGTTTGGAAGGGGATATAGATATCTAGGCGTTTACAGGGCTTATGACCTGTCATTCTTCTCGTCTCAAACTTGCTTACTTGGCGTACCAAATGCATTGCCCTATGCACCACTGGGTTGCGGAAAAGGGAGAGTAGAACTAGAGTTAAGTTCAATTCTTCTAACGGCATCTATTAATTTTATCGGCCAAGAAATTCAACGCTTTTAATTAGGTAAACAGAACATATTTTGGGACGTGCGTGGTAAAAATAATCGTCAAATTTATTTGCGTTCATTTATTTTTGATGAAAATACGTGGGACTGTTTATATTTAAGATAAACAAAGAACAGTTGTTTAATTGACTCAATTTATTGTGCATTTTCGCGTGTTATAAAATAAAACGTTTCTAAAACAATTATTATGAAACCAATAAGGTTATTATTTTTTAAAAATGTTTTCAAATAACGAAAATACGAATTACGTTATACACGTATTATTACGATTTACAGTTTTTTGGTTTGTTCCACGTCCACTGTTGACAATCCGTCGGCAGTTTGCGGTAGAACTGCGGGACGTGGTGGGAGGATGCGCGAGAACTGGCGGCCGATCCATATGCTCCACATAGGGAGCGGATATGGCGATGATGGTTTGTTAGATCAATATGTCTACCATAACATGAAAAATGCAATTAGTTTTTTTCGAGTCAATTAAATTTTTTTAATTTACAAAAGTAAAAATTAAATAATTTCAATTTTATGTATTTACTTGATGAACTTTCATTCTAACCTCTACGTCTACGTATTTTTTTTGTAGTCGCAGTGATAACTTTGAAATCATATTTTTATTTAAAGCTTTTTTTGTAATACTTTGTTTGGTTTAGTGTGTTTACAAAGCTACATTATCTAAGCGAGGCGTAGGTATCTTTCTGGCAAATACAGATCTTACGAGTAAATCACGTAGGCTTAGGTAAGATTCAATAGGCTACTAAAAAAATCGATATCAAATTACAATATTTTTATTACTTGCGCGAAATTCTGGAAAGTTGATCGAAGTACGAGTAGCGTTCTATGAAGAAGTATAAAGTGACTTAATTCTTTCAAAGTTCATATTTTAAACACTATGTAATCTAGTTAGTTTAAGGGAGCAGTGTATGGATGCCATCTCTGGCGGTGATGAATAGTGAGTGTACCATTTACAACTTGCTCCATTTAATATTATTGTGTATTGTTATCTTATTGTATTTTTTAGAGTTCTATGAAGAAGTACGAGTAGAGTCCTATGAAGAAGTATACGAGTACGAGTGGAGTTCTATGAAGAAGTTAACGAGTACGAGTAGAGTTCTATGAAGAAGTATGCGAGTACGGGTAGAGTTATATAAAGAAGTATCCGAGTACAAGTAGAGTTCTATGAAGAAGTATACGAGTACGAGTAGAGTTCTATGAAGAAGTATACGAGTACAAGTAGAGTTCTATGAAGAAGTATACGAGTACGAGTAGAGTTCCATGAAGAAGTATACGAGTACCTACGAGTAGAGTTCTATGAAGAAGTATAAATTGACCTACTTCTTTCAAAGTTAATCGAAGTACGAATAAAGTTCTATGAAGAAGTAAAAAAGTGACTCACTCTCTAAGTTTTACACCTTCCAAAATCATGCACATAATACATAGCAATGCCAATCGGGTAATAAAAACGCAAGAGAATTCCTTATCAAACAATAAAATTATAAGAATACTTAGGCAACATTTATGTGTCTTTTCGTTATCTGACATAAATCTACTTTATTTTTAGATAGGTAATAGGTATATAAAATGAAATATAAAATCCGTGTCCCCCAAAACCAAATAGGTTACAATAGTCTTATAGGGTTTTTGAGTTACATGGAAAAGTAAATATAATTATACCTACATCTAGGTGTATTATTTTTTCGTATTGTAATTATGAAAGTTGTTACTAAAAATATATAGCAAGAAATCGGATTTGTAAGTATTTAAATTTAAATTACGTTTTGTTAGTTATAAGCATCACCACCGCTAATCGTAGAATAGGCTTTAAGAATAATAGGGTTCTTCCCGATAGCATGAATATCCTTGAAAACGTTATAAATATTTAAAGTATATTTTTACAATTCCAACGATATAAAACACAATGATCAAAATTTGGTTTTAATTTATAAATTTATGTTTTAAAAACACGAAAATACGAATGATTTTTAACGCCCGTTATTGGCTAATGACGTCATACCCGTCTACCGTGAAAGGCGTGAAATTCATTCCGCAGTGAGCGCCTATATTGCTGTGACGTCACACCGCATTCGCGCCAAATGGAGGATTTTGCGAGCGATTTGAAAAAGCGCTATTTCAAACCGCGCTAGAAAATTCATATGACATCATAAAAAAAAAATTAAAAAATTCCCTTGATATTGTTATTTTTCAATCAATTTTTTGAAATAAAAAACAAAAAATCGGAAAGAACCCAATTGATAATAAATTTTATAGGCACTATCGCCAAGATTGAGCTCTTTTCAATATATCTGTTTCAGTCTGGAAAAGTATGTAACTAAAATGCCAATTTTTTTTTTATAACCTTGTTTGTAATCGAATCACAATAAGAACGAAGCTTTTTTATGTTTTAATTAATTTTAAATTGTCTAGATTCTAGATAACCAATAAACAACCATGCGTTTCCGAGATATTATATTATATAATATGCTTGGAATAACATTTAGAGACCGAAAAAGGAACGATTGGATCCGACGCCAGACAAAGGTCTGCGACGTGGTGCAGCGAATTGCTTGGTTGAAGTGGAAATAGACCGGTCACATAGCCAGAATGACGGACGACAGATGGACGAAACGCGTTCTGGTGTGGAGACCGAGGAACCAGAGGCCTCAAGGACGTCCACCGATGAGATGGGTGGACGACATCAGGAAGTCTGCTGGAAGACAGTGGATGGGGACGGCGCAGGATCGGGAGGAGTGGAGACGGCAGGGGGAGGCCTATGTCCAGCAGTGGACCTCAACGGGCTGAGATGATGATGATGATATTATATAAAATATACGGTCATTAGTTGATAATATGTTTATTTCGTGTTTATATTATAGTAGGTTCAGAATATAACCGTAAATGGAAAATTCTTACGACTTACGCCGCCAGTAGTTGTCTGTGGATGTATTGACTAGCGACTGTTGTTCTCGCCAAATTAGTATGATAATCGATTCCGAATAGCTACTATGGAACGGTGCGATGGTTCTAAGTATAAACACAGTAGTGCAATTTTTTGTCTTACTAATACAATTAATTCGGCTGCCGTGCGCGAGGTCGCGGGTTCGATTCCCGTAGAGGATTAACACGAAATTTATTTACATGTGATTTTAATATTAATACTTCATGTGTGATAACTTGGAACGGTATTGGAGCGTATGACTGATTATCTTACCTTCGTGTAATAAAATGATCAAGATGCACTGCACTTGGTGTACCGATGCAGTGCCCTATGCACTATTGGGTGCGGATAAGAGAAAGTAATAAAATTATCGTATTTTACACATAAGATGAATATTATTAATTTATAAATAGTAGGTACTTAAAATAAATATAGCAGAAAAACATTAAGTAATTAAATATCCAAATTTAAAACGTTTTTTTTCTAGTTTTGACTAGCTGGGGAATTTCCATTTTTATGTAAGAAAGTTTTAATATTATAGAATATAAAATACTATGCTATTACAAAAGTTGTGTTGTGTAAAAATATTAAAAATTACGAGACTAAAATAAACCTTTTTTTTAGACTAGCTTATACTGATACTTATGTGCCTATAAATTATGAAAAAAAAAATTGAAGAGAAATAAAGAAAAAAAACCCATTATAATGGTATAATTAGATAGAGTGGTGTATGTGTCTTAATGTAGGTAATGTTTTTTTTTTTCATATATAAGGAATTGCTTTAAGCAAAATAAAAGAAAATTAAAATTGTGTATGTCTGCCTCATGGTGTAGCGGTAGCGCATTCAGCTGCCATGCATGAGGTCGCGGGTTCGATTCCCGATGGGGGTCAATATGAAATATTTATTTAAATGTGATATCACATAACAATATTTCATATGTGATACCTGGACTGGCGCTGAAGCGTAAGCCTGATCATCTTGCCTTCATGTAACAAATGATCAAGATTCACTGCACTTGGTTTACCAATGCAGTGCCCTATGCACCATTGGGTGCAGATAAGGGAGAGTAGTAGTATTTTTTAAAGTAAATACTATATGTAATAAAAAGTATCAACCATTTTTCCATTTTACTGTGAAATATCAGAATAAAAAATAATTTCAACGTAATTTTTAAACTTCTTCAACACGTGTAATTTACGAATCTCATTGAATGCTAGTATGAATACGAGACACTAATGATGACACGTTTAAAAAATAGGAGTTTACTGTGTTTTTACTTTGGATTGTCGATGGTTTTCTGAGCATTCTGCAATTTGCTTCTGGGAATAAAGAAGCAGATTTCCTCCCACATTTTTTTATCGTGGGTATTATATTATTATGTGGGTCTTTTGCACTGAATAGGAAGCTTAGTTTGACGGGATGACAAACATCTTCTTACCGTAAAAACTTGCTTCTAAGTTTGATGTCTTGATACAAATAAGAATAAAAATTTAAAAAAGCGTACACATCATAGCCTAATAAACTACACGGAAACAAGTGTTCTGAATAAATTATTAGGAATTTCAAATAATTTCCGATAGTTTAGATAGGTAGGTATTGAAATATTGTTGAATGATGAATTGTTCGGCGTCAACATAATTTATCCGGTCAAAGGCAGATTTGCTGAAAAATGAACATTTATGGATTGGTGTTTCTGCAAAAACAAAAAATATTACAATACCATAAAACTCTATTCGTCAAACGAACCAGATTTATTTAGCTAAACCGAAATAGAGCATGACGGATTTAATAATAATAGTTAGTGGTCAATAAGTTATCTAGCTGTTTTAGCAATAAAATCAAGAAATATTTTATTTACCCGTTTTTGTTTACGTTACTATTGTAATCGTGTAAAAAACAATTACCTACCTGTGTATTAAAGTAATACAAAGGGACGGACGCAATATTAAGTTTCAAGGTGCAATTATTTCAGTTATTTAATATTTAAAGTTTAGAGTAAAACAGATCAATAAAGTTAAAGATTTATCGTCTAATTTAAAGTTATTATTGATATATCAACTGAGAACGACAATTACGATTATTAATATCTCCGTTGAGACGTAAATTGCATTAAAAACTATATAATATTTTAGCAAAAGATTCAACTCTGAGCACTTAAAAACTCCTGAAAAACGTGTTGAGTACTCTGAAAGCGTTTCAACAAAACTAATGACTGTAGTAGACTTTGAAGAAGGTAGCACCCATACTATGGAGAACCTATGGAACGAACTCAAAACAGCCATAACTAACTCTGCTGACGATGTCCTGGGAAGGGATACTAATCGCAGAGAAAATGTTGAATGGTTCGATGAAGAGTGCCAGGAAGCTTCCACTCAAAAGAACATCGCATACGCTAAAATGCAGCAGAGTAACCACACAAGAGGATCGGTAGAAGAATACAAATTAAAGAGAAAAATTGAAAAGAAATTGCACAGACAGAAGAAACGAGGGCAGTTTAATCGAGAAATTCGAGAAACAGAAATTCTCAGCTCACATGCGTCTACGCGCCCATTCTATAGAAAAGTTAACTTCTCTAGAAAAGAATTTAAACCAAGAATTAGCATGTGTAAAGATGAAAATGGACAACTTCTCAATAACAAGGCAGACATACTAAAAAGATGGGTCCGGCATTTTGACAATCTACTGAACGCCAATGCAGCGATAGAACAAGTCCAAAATCTGGAACAATTAGCAGCGCCGAGCACGTCAGCTACATCAGAAGAGGTAGAGGATGCGCCGCCAACGCTGGCCGAAATTAAAATAGCTGTTAAAAAGCTGAAAAACCACAAGTCTCCAGGCATAGATAATATACAAGCCGAACTTATAAAATACGGCGGAGATAGCATAATAACTGGTTTTCAGAACATACTAAAAATAATATGGAACGAGCAACGAATTCCCCAAGATTGGACCATGGGAATAATATGTCCTCTTCACAAGAAAGGAGACGTCACAAATTGTAATAATTACAGAGGCATTACACTGTTAAGTACCGCATACAAAATACTCTCCAACATACTGTACAATCGTATGATTAAGTACACTGAACCCATACTAGGAGAGTACCAATGCGGATTCAGACCAGGCAGATCTACCACTGATCAAATTTTTGCCCTTAGACAGATCCTGGAAAAATGCCGTGAATTCAATATAGATACGTACCATTTATTTGTTGATTTTAAGGCGGCCTATGATACGGTAAACCGACAAAAGCTCTATCAAGCCCTACAAGATATTGGAATGCCCACAAAACTGATAAATATGACCAAAGTAACTATGTCGAATGTGGAATGCCAAGTGAGGATACAAGCAGATCTCTCAGACCCACTCCGCACATATAATGGATTAAGACAAGGCGATGCACTTGCATGCCTCCTCTTTAATGTTGCGTTGGAGAAAATCATAAGAGATTCGAAGGTTGAAACCACAGGCACTATCTACCACAAATCTGTACAACTCCTAGGATATGCAGATGACATAGACATTGTGGCAAGATCAGAGCTGGCCTTAAAACAAGCATTCCTCGCTATAGAGCAAGCGGCCAAAGATATGGGCCTTCAAATAAATGAAGCCAAAACTAAGTATATGCCGGCACTTGTTAATCCTACTACAACCACATCGTTAAGGATTGAGAACTATACATTTGAAACAGTGAAGGAGTTTGTTTACCTTGGAACTCTTGTAACGGCTCAAAACGACATCAGTCAGGAAATAGACAGAAGAATGACTCTGGCCAATAAATGTTATTTTTGGTCTCCAGAGACACTTCAAGTCTAGACTCCTCTCGAGAAAGACCAAGTCCACACTGTACAAACCCTAATTAGGCCAGTACTAACATACGGCTCAGAGTGTTGGGCCTTAACAAAAAACAGTGAAAGGATCTTGGACATTTTCGAGAGGAAGATTCTACGACGAATATACGGAGCTGTTCAAGAAAATGGGGAATGGCGCTCCCAGATACAACCAGGAGTTGTATGACCTGTACGAGGAACCTCCCATCACAAGACATATAAAGATAGGAAGACTCCGCTGGGCAGGCCATGTCACAAGGATGGAGGACATCCGACCACCTAAGAGGCTCCTGATTCATAAACCAATGGGTCGAAGGAGTATCGGGAGACCTAAATTAAGGTGGTTGGACTGCGTGGAAAAGAACACTGCATCCTTGGGCATTAGCAATTGGAGGGAAGTGGCCGGAGACAGACGCGAGTGGAGACGTTTCTTGGAGGCGGCCAGGACCCTCAACGGGTTGTAGCGCCGGAGATGATGATAATATTTTAAGGGACTTTTTAAATACACTATTATTTCTGACCATAACAGGCTAAAAACCTCGTTTTTTGATGGGATCATCACAGAACATCGAAAACTGAACTTGGAATGTATGGGGTTTGAAGTCATCATTACACCACGTGCCTGGCAATCTTATATTACGTTATTTTTTACTTCTAATATTTCGCACTCAATGACAATGCGTATGCCGTTGAATAAATTTACCCGTAATATTAAAAAAAACGCACCTAATGTATCATTGAATGGCCAAGAGAATTAATAATGTAAACATAACTATAAAAATTACGATTTATTGCAATTTTATGCAGAATGTTAAGTTTAGTTGACAATAAAGATTCCGAACACCTGTTTACATATTTTTCTATCAATATGAAACTCAAGCTTAACAATCAGGTTTTTAAACCCCTTAAAAATTGGCTTTTAGGGCCTATAATAATAAGAACCCTAGATAATATAACTTGACGAGTATGCAACATCTTGCCTTCATGTAACAAATGATAATTTTGTGCAATTGGTGTTCCAATGCTGTGCCCTTTGCACTATTGGGCTCTAGATATTTATATAATTTTCATCATGTAATGTGTAAACGAAAATGTAAATGTCAACTTTATCTGCCCTGTAAACAGTTCGGTAATATCAATATTATTTATCCTCGATAACTGATAGTTGTTTGGAGGATATTGCTTCGTAGCTATTAGCCCACTCTTGTTTAAATACAATCATGGTAATTGTCAGTATTCTTAAAAATTATTGGACTTTAATTTATTTTATTTTATTTTATTTTTTTTTTTTTTTTTTTTTTTAATTAAAAAAGAAACATTTGAGCTATTATATACTCAAATATTTCAATTTCGGGCTGCTTTCAAATAGTCGGAAATAACTGTGCCAGAAAGCAGGAAACAAGTTGTGGTGGAGTGGGATTCGAACCTAGAGATTCTAATCCGGAATCCTCGAATCTACCACTAGACCACAACCCGGTTCATAATGGTAAATAAATGAAAACTCCTTTTAAACCCCAAATCCTAATTTCTAAAAAGCGTCTTTGATTTGACTATCTACCTAAAAATAGCCCTTAATGCAAAGGTAGATAGATACCTAGTGATATTTTTTTATTTTAATTTTTATTAGGAATGTTTGTCCTTTCTTTTATATCGATAGTATGTACTATGCGCTGGTGATGAAGCGTAAGACTGATCATCTTGCCTTGTAACAAATGATCAAGATTCACTGCACTCGGTGTACCAATGCAATGCCCTATGCACAATTGGGTGCAGATAAGGGAAAATAGTAGTGGCCGTTGTATTTATTAATAGGATTTGTTTTCACCACCGTAATTATTTGGCGTAAGTTTTAGCTAGCTAGGCCTTATACTACGTATGTCTCCCGAGAGCCTTAACCATGCCTGCCTATTTCACAAGGCGTCAGGTTCTCGGCTTCCTGGACGTCCACTGTTGACAATTTATTCTTCGGCAGTTTGCGTCAGAGCTGCGGAACGTGGATCTGACTTGGGAGGATGCACGGTAGCTGGCGGCCGATCGCTTGTCTTGGAGGCATTTTTTGGAACCCATTTGCTCCACATAGGGAGCAGTTATAGTATGATGATGATGATGAAGATGACAATTATAAAACCATTATTTATTTATGAATCATTAAAACTTTTTTTTTCAGTTTAAAGTGAATAATGCTTTTAATGAATTTATTTGACATCTATGGAAAAAGAATTTAGCAAACTTCCATATTTCTTGCGAAGGCATGCAATTTACCTTGTTGGATTGATTGATTTGGACTTGTCAATGATTTTATGATTGATAAAGTGTATATTGTAATCAATATACATTATTATATTATATGTTATGTAGAAAAGAAAAACTGAATAAAATGTATTTCAATATGAGTACTTTAGTGTAGAATCTAAGTAAAAAAAGTTTTAAATTAAAAATTCAATTGTATTATGAATTTATTGCTTTATCGTCGTTTACTAAATAAAATTAGAAATGCGCTGTAATGTAGTTTCTTTTCTTTTTTTAAAAAAACAATTAAATGCCTTACTGTATTATTTCGATATTATAATGTAGGTATGCACCAATGCACCTGATGATATATGCATATATGATCAAGATACACTGCAGTTGGTGTACCGATGCAGTGCCCTATACACCATTTGGTGCGGATAAGGGAAAGTAATAGTTGTAGTAGTAGTACATACCTAAGTTTGTCAGAAAAATTACAAAATAAGGTAATTTGAAGTGATTTCTGTAGGTTTGAAACTTGTAAGAGACTGATTATCTGAGATGGGTCAATATTGGTCATGGTTATCTCCATGTTCGTTCGATTGCAGGATACCAGGCGCTTAGTTAGAATTGCATTTTCCTTTCAATAATTTAGACGTCATATATCTCAATTCATTTTCAATCCATATTATGTTTTTATAGTACAACCTCCTTGGTTTTGACAAATATTTTTTCTTGCTTATTGGTATTGGAAAATAATTCTTTGTTTTTATTATCAGTAGGTAGGTACTTCCTTTTATTTTGGAGGTCATGACTTTATGGGTTTATGGAAAAAACCGTATCTGGACCACACACATCGCATAATATTAGGTACGTTCATAATATATCGAGGCTATACCTACTGACAGAATGCATTAAGGGGCGTACTGAGGCCAGGAAAAAAAATTGTTTTGCATTTTACACGGATCAAGTTAGCGGCGCACACAAAATATGGGCACTAAATGAGATTGATTTTTTTTTTCGGAAAAAATAAGACAAAATAAAGTTAATAATAATATTAATAAAATCCTTTATTAAACCATTCTTTACCTTGACTGTCTGGACACGCGGTATAATGTACATTAAGAGAATATAACTCTGCTCGTGTAAAGGTACTTATCCTGAAATGTGAAGTACAAATGTTATTAAAAGTTCCATACAAGTACCTTGACATATGGCGATCGCTTTAATTAACGAATTACTGCGGTGATGGGACTTATTGCCTTATCAATGACTTCATAACAAAACTCATAAGTGCTAATCCATCAAAAACCATAGAGACATTCATTATTGTTATTATTTTTTTTTATTCCCTACATTTTTATTAAAGATTAAATTGTTACCCATGGATATATAAATATCATTGCTATTATATTTTTATATTATGTAGGTATTGATGTTGAAACATCATTCTGATTTTTTCTTTCCCTGTCTAGCTAAGACGATATGGCATAATTAATGTGGTTTTCACAGCTATAAATGGCAGTAGATCTTGATTAAGACATCTATAAAAATGTTAATCATGTTGGCTACGCACGAGATGCATCAGTCTAACGCATTGCAAATGACATGTTACAAGAAAAAATACATGTGTTTGATTTATGTTAATAATTCATTAAAATTTTTCTCTTTTCAGGAATCGGACTCATTGCAGATGTCCGCCAAGAAGTATAGGAGCCATTCGGGAAGATCTAAATTGAAGCCAGTGTTGATTGTATTAATAGTTTTATACATATTTTCACTACCCGCTGATTCTGCAAATTTAGAACAAGCTAACTGCCCTATCGGATTCAAACAGAGTACAGATAAAATTAACTGTTATTAAATCAAAACATTTGAGCAAAGCGATCAGAAATACGAAGGATGCTCCGGTAATGAAGTAACTATCGACTTTTACAAAGATTATAAGTTCCTAGCTACCGAAAATGGCAAAAACAGATTTTGGACTGATTACACCCGAGCCTACGATGGCGGACCGTTCATTAATTGGAGGATCGGAGATGAACAGATGGGTGACTTAATGGATAAACGGTTAATAGACAAGGCCTATGAAAACGACGAAGGAACATGTGCCGCCGTAGATTTGAGTAGTGGGAAAATCATACCGCTAAGTTGTGATAAGAAAATCAATAGGCTATGTGTAATCAAATCCTATACTTACGCCATGGTAGCCCCTTGGAATTGCCCAGATGAATACTTACCGTTTCTCACTCCTGTCCCGGCATGCTTGAGGGTATCTGGTTCGAGTCTCTCTAGGAGGGTGGCTGTGAGAGCCACTTGGTCGCAGTCTTCCGCTATTTGTGAGAGGTTAGATAGCCACCTTCCTCACTATGGGTACGTCTATATTAACCACAACGAGTTTAGTCAATCTGCTACCAACGAAATCCCACTTGGCATAGTGGTTCAAAATAATGTACCAACATGGTTAGATTACAAGGATCCAAACACTGTAAGCATCTAACATAATTTTGAACTTATGCATAATTTATATAGTAAATCATAAAAATTTGCACTGGTAAAATGATCGCTTTTCTTTCAGATTCAATCAAAAGACTGGAACTTTATTGGGAAAGAACCAGATCATCCAAATGGATTCGTATCTTTGTGGAATAACACGTGGATTGTTAAAGATGAATCCAAAGTAGTTTATAATAATGTTATATGCGAATATTTTGTTAAGCTACCTGTTATAAACATAACGTATAATTTTACTGAGTAAGTAAAAAAAACACACATTCAAATGATATATTATTTAATTAATTTAAGTAAAAGAGTTTTTTAAAATTTTATTTGTAGCGAAAATGATACGATAATTTTTTAACGTAAGCAGACCAGTCGACGTTTATCGAAAATATTAAATGTTTTACTGACTCACTAACATATCATCCGACAAGGATTGTACCAGTCCAGCTGAATGAAATAACATTTGGTGTTCCAACTAAAGGAGATGGATTTTACTGGTGCATAATATCCAACACAAAAGAATACGTATCTGTGGAGTCCGAAAGACTTCTTTTCGTGAAAGATAAGGAAAGATTGCAATATATTAACGCCCTTTTACTACAATTCAACACAACTTTATTCAACAAAGATACTTTGACCGAAGAATTGATACTAAATATTCTCAAGCGCCAGTTTAATCCAAACTATTATTATGCCAAAAGTAATATGACGCGTATTGAAGAAACTAGAAAAAGAAACTCTAGGAAAAAACTTATCCAAGATTCGACGAAAGATATTTCTCGTTCTCAAGAGATTATTTCAACCGACAATGTAACAATCAAAGGGATATTTGATGATTTGAAAGTACTGATTCACGCAAATAATGAACTCATAGACACGTTTTCTAACATGCCAGAATTTGATATTGTCTATAGAAGAAAATTGTTGACTTGTGCAGAAACTGAGGACTTACCCGAATTAGAAATAGGGTAAGTCCATCATTTCTCTAAAAAAAACATAAAATTAATAAGTAAACACCTCACACTTGTCACTCACTCTATTGAGTTGGCTCGTTCCCCTACCAAACACACTAAAACACATTATTCGAGTTTTAACTTTTTCTCTCTCAAGAACTCTCATTTCCAATGAAAATAGTGGCAATATCTTTTATGTTTTCTTTTTAAAGGATTGAATTTTTATTTAACACAGTAAACACATTTCCCGTTTTAATTTTAATCAATAAAAATCTTAGTTCCGAGATAATACTCGTAATACAACTGATCGTCAACAAAACAGAAGCATTACAATAATAATAAGTTAATTTAAACACCTTTTTTAGTTTTGACCACCTTTTATTCGACTCTGCGAGTTTGATTTCGACATTACTGACGTCCTCAGAATAGAGCCTCTCAGACTGCTGTACTTGACTGTAGTCTGATAATGTCAGTAATGACAAAACCTAGGTCGCTGTGTGAAATAAAAAGTGGTTACAACTAAAAAAATGTATGATTCATTATAATTAAAATTCAATTCCACCAAGAAATGTCAGTAGAAAATCTGAATCTATTAAGAAGTATTACACATTTAGACCATTGTATTATTTATTCTTTTAGGAGGTACGATAATTCTGGAGAAAAATTGCTCCATTTTTACTTGCGGTGGTACATTCAACGTAGGAGCTAATTGGCTGTCAACCACAGATGAGTCCTGCCAGACAGACCAACCATCATCAACAACTTCAACAACTTCAACAACTTCCGAAACGGCAACGGTGACTACAACCATGTTGACAACGATGATGACAACAACTGAAACTACACCAACTACTGGTTTTACAACAGATTCAACAACAGTCATTTCTGCAACTACTCCGGTAAGTCTAAAACAAAAAGACAATCATTTCAAATATATCATTTTTACTGTGTCCAAATGTTGTAGACAAAAACTGGATTTTATTAATGACGGGCTTGCGTTAAATTACGATGGGATTGTTGTAATTATAAAACGTATTTTTATAACACGTACGGCATTGTTTACATGATACATAATCGAATACAAACATCATATCAGCATCATTTTTGATACCAAGTGGACTGTGTGGGTGTTTAGCATAAACAAACATCGAGATCGAATTCATTACTTTGTATAGAAAATCATTTTCAGTGAAGAAATTAACGTACGCTGTTGGCAATGATTTTCCATTCAAAGTTATGAATTCGATCACGATTTTGATCTCAATACCTCAAACTGGCACTGAAGCGAGGACTGATCTTGCCTTCATATAGCAAATGATCAATATTCACTGCACTTGGAGTATCAATGCAGTGCCCTATGCATCGTTGGGTGCCGATAAGGGAGAGTACAGTAGTATTGGAACAAGTATAATACATACACAATTTTTTTGTAGTACACATTTGCCTGAGAGATCACATTTCAACAGCATTCAATCTATTACTTTTGTCCTTTTTGCCAATTTCTAGCTTCGCTATTATACATAATGGTTGGTATCAGAACTCCGTTATGAACTGCTAATTTGGCCATTTTTAATAAAAAATTTACTGCTACCACAGATTTTAAAGCACCATACTCTGTTACCAGCACTAACACTCCTTTCAATATCCTTCTCCATGTTTCCATCTCTAGTGAACATACAACATTATAAATTAAAACTATTTTTAATTGAATTTTTCAGGAGCAGAGAAGACCCAGGTAAATAATGTCGTAAACGCCATTAGTCGTTGATATTCTCAATGGACCTGTGAACTCTTCGACTCTAGCAACTGCCGCCAATTTGATTAACGACGTTCTGTCTTTTGAGGAAAAGGTGTAACATTTCCAGCCAAAATTTCTCCATAGTCTAGACATCCTGGTGGAGAAGATGGATTTGCCCGAAGACAAAAATCCGTTTCAATCGTAGAACCAAATTTGGCAATTGTGGTCAGTGACAGGAAAGGCGATTATCCAGTAACAGGAATCAAGGTTGTTTCAACTACGGATGGCTTTAATAATAACACCATCCAAACTTTAACCCAAGGTAAATAAAATATTTCGCGACTAATTCATTAAATAATCTCAGCCAATATTTTATTGAGTACAAAATAACTACGTTGAAGTGGTGTTGCATGAATTTTTAAGTATGTGAGCAATGTATTTATTCTATGTCTAGGACTACTTTATCTACCATTAAATATTTTAAAGAGTATGAATAATAATAATGGTTTTTTTTTTGACTTTTTCAGATTCTATAGAAGATGATCAAGAAGGAAATGATGTTTATGTTAATATTCCTCTAACGACCGGAGCAACTTCACAATCCAGGCTTGTCATTTATCGTCTTCCGAAACGATCCGCGCCTTCAATCCATCGTCATAAAAAACCATTCCATCAGAGAGGATTTGCAAGAATACCAGTCAGATTAGTACCCTAAAGAGTCGAATTGGGTATGGGCCAACACTTCAGTTTTTACAAGCGGAGAATATGTGGATATACACTTTAGACCTTATGAATCACACACCGTAAATGAAACCATACACTTATCAGACCATAAGAATTTCTACACCGAAAATGGTTTGCGTGAGCGAATTGGGATTTCAATTCTGGTCCTCGAGGACGCTGGTCATCTGAAGGATGTGAACTGATTAAATCTTCTGGAGCCAATGAATTAGATCTTTGCAGGTGCTATCACCTCACGCACTTTGCTCAGCTAATCAGTAAATCAAATGACATAAGCATTGGAAAAATGAAAATGCTCTTACGATAATATCATTTGTTGGCTGCAGCCTCTCCCTCATCGGATTAATATTCATTTATTTAACAGGAATTTTATTCAAAAGCTGGCGTCTTGAATTCATCAATAAAGTTTGGTTACATTTATCTGTCGCTGTAGGATTAATGATCATAACATTTTTGTGTATTGCATTTGTAGACTTTAGATTATACGATTCTGTTTATTGTATCATATCAGGAGTCGCTTTGCATTATTCTGTTCTAGCTTCATTCTGCTGGATGTTCGTAGCGGCGATTTTGTCTTATCAGCGATTAGTAACAGTGTTTACTAAAAGCATTTCCCACAAACTTCTTAAAGCGGGAATGTTTGGTTGGATGCTCCCTACCTTTCCAATAGCCATACTATGTTAAGTTAACGCAGATAGTTACACGGAACATTTTCAAAGTACTCATTTACAAGTAGAGTTTTGTTATCCGAGTGGGTTAAGCTTTTGGCTGGCAGTATTTCTTCCTGTAGTTTTGGTATTTATTTGCAACACGTTGCTATTTTCTTTCATAGTTTATTCAGTTTTTATAAGTTCCAAGATAAAGAGGCATGGAGATAGTAAACAATTGTTCAGAAGTATAACTGTCGGTTTCTTGCTATTTTATCTGTTTGGTTTGACGTGGGTTTTTGGTCTACTATCAGATTATTTACCAATGGCTTATTTGTTCTGTGTAACAGCGACGCTTTCAAGGAGTGGTGCTGTGTATATTTTTCGTTGTGGGGAATAAGAAAGCGAGAGATTTGTGGTTGGTGAAGTTGCGGCTCAAGGAAGCCAAGAAACTGCCCGTTACAACTTCTATATCCAGATCTCCTTCCCCAGTAGAAGTAGTCACTCTAGTAGACCAGTAAATTGCAGGATGGATGCAGAATCAACAACTAAACCAAGATCACTCATCGGAAACAAGGATAGTGATTCAAGATTTTCATAAAGAAATACTAATTTCTGGCTTCATTATTTTGCTGGTTGGTAATTATACAATAAAATGGTGTATAATACTACTAATAAAAACTTACTTTTGAAGAAGAGTTAGATATGTTCCAATATTGTTTGTAGTAAACTTGAAGGTGGAATGGATTCTCATTTAGTGACACTCAATTTTTAATATCTTGTATTATGCCACGCCAAGTCTATAAGTAATATACTTATGTAGTAAAAAATCGCATACCTAAAGGGCATATAGTATTGTATAATCCAAGGGATTCAGGCATGGGCTCTCGATGAAGGTTAATGTCAAATTATGTCATTGTGATTTTACTGTGTTTTTAGCATGGCACGGTATACATATATTTGTAAAACATATAAAATATTTATACATACGTATTTTTTTTCCGGAACACATTTTAAAGTATTGCTCCAGTATACATGTAGCACAAATACTTAAGATTTAGCTCTGAAAAGCTATCTGTGTATACACAATACACCGTAAACGAGATAGTTTATAAACCTTGGTACAGACCATTGCAGGCTCTAATACCAACTTGTAATTGTATTTATTTAGTTATGTTTTATTGTGTAAAGTATTAGAATCTTGTGATAATTTAACATTTACTATAGTTAAAATTTATCTCCTTTTTTTAAACATAAATAATATATGGTTAAGTAGACACATATATTAGTTTGTATTCCAAAGAAAAAAATATATATAAGAGACAAAAATAAAAAATGTTATTAATAGTCAAGAAATTTTTTTATCAAATTAAAATATTAATTTATTTTAATAAATTATTCAAAACTTACAATTACATTAATTTTAAGGCTTCTATCTTGTATTTGCGTTTTAATAGATAGGTAGGTTTAGAAACTTATCTATTTGCAGATACCGAAGGTAAGGAGTACATTTTATTTTATAACTTAATTTTAAATGAAAATAATTAAAATTTGATTATTATTTTAACAATATTTTTTGGTATCAAAATAAATTTATTAAATTATCAATTTTATTTTTGCATCTAATGCGCACTTTATACAGGAACAGATAAACTGGAAATATAGTATTTGTTTTTTACATTTTTTAAAAGCATTCAATATATCCATACTACCTCCCTACTTAAAACTTGTACATAAAAAAAATAGTAGGTCAGCCCGATCTCGCGCCGACCATTCAACATTCCATCCAGTTTTCGCTATATGCGGGACAGTTTGCAAACTGCACAAGAAACCGTACAGTTTTCTGTCCCATCCAAAGTGCGCATGATTTAGATATTTGCATGTGGTGTGTATTTTTTGTATTAGTTATTTATTTTCCTATGTACTAAAAATTAGGTATAAAGTATAAAAGATTTATGTGGTATAAATAAATAAAATAGTCACTTGTATTAAAAATTGTAATCATCAAAATATTTTATAAACAGACTTAACTGAGAGACTTTGTTTTATTTTGTATAAAAATGAAAAGTAAAGCGGTTAAGTGAATTTACACGAATAAACAATAAACATATCTAGGTGAAGGTTCTAATGCAGTTTCTTATGTACCATTTAGTGCGGATCAAGGCAATGAACATATTTAAAGCGTGTAGTAGTGTAGAGGTAACGTGTTAGGCTACCATGCATGAGGTCGCGGGTTTGATTTTTACAGGGGTCAATATAAAATGTTTACACGTGTTATTCACACGAAAATATTTCATAGGTGCCATGGTCTGGCACTGTAGTACAGTGAATCTTGATAATTTGTTACATGATCAGTCTTACGCTTCACATTCAAATAAATATTTTTCACTGATTAAACTGTGATCCTCGCAATAAAAAACTTAAATAAAGAAGGTTATCTAGATTAATAACGAGGCAATTTTTTTTTAATATGCCATTCATATATTTTTTCAAACTTCATAATACTTTTTTCTAAGTATGAGTTATAGTTTTCAATATAAAGGTAATAATTCGATTGCAAACCCCATTTATGAAGAAAATTTAGATAAAGCTTCATCTTTTTCAATTAAAGATAAAAAAAAATTAATAGACTTATAAAGTTACAAAACTCTACAAGTAAAATTCGAACGAAACAATGTAATTAATTTTTGGTGAAACATCGATAAGGAATGTGAAGAACTTTCTGAAAAACATCTTTAATTTCTTAATTACCGTTCACTAGTACGGGAATTAGTAGAAAGAGCAATTTTTCATCGTATGTTTGAAAAATATATATCGTAAAAAATAAAAAAATGTATCAAAACAAATTGAACGCAGGTGTAGGTTAAAGGGTACATCTTACATCTTCTGAACCAAATTTCAACAAATTATGTTCTTCGAAACAAGGACAAGGATCTCAATAAATTTATTTGCTTAAAAATTGTTTAAAAATTAAACTTTTAACTTGATAACAATGTATGATAATCTTACTATTATTTACGATAATAAATAGAAAACTTCTGTACTAAAAATATTTTTCAATATAATGTCATTAATATTATTATATTTAAAACAAAAATGTAACATTGTTAGTTAAATTGTCTCGTTTTCATCAGAAGAATTTTTACATTTACCGTGTTTAATTAATTTTAAAATACATATTTTCTATTATAATATTGCGGCGCATTATTTTTTTTTTTATAGTTATAATTTAATTTAATTGTGTGTATTTTTTAAATAAATATAAGTTGTTAAAAAATTCTTTTTAAATGTTCTGATTTTGAATTTCGACAAGAAATGAGCTTCGGCACTTTTTATTTAAAAAAAAACACATTGTGTTAATCATTTTTACGAAGTACAATTAAGCGTGATGTACTACCAAGTGTTACGTGAGCTAAAAACGGTTGAGAAACGCTTAAGGTCTTAAAAAATACTAAGAAACTTATCGCAAACCGATATCTTATCTTTGGTAAAATAGATATTCCATTAAAAAACGAGTTTAAAATAAACTAGCAAAATAAATAGACGTGTGATTTCATACGTCAGTACTAGAGTCTTGGTCAGTGTCGTTTTGTTAAATTATAAAAATGTGAGATTTTTCAAGTTAAAATAAAGGGATACCTACTAAAATGTACGTATAACAAATAAGTATAATATGTAAAAACATATACACCGTGTTTCAAGATGAGACCGCGAAAATTCAGAGGGTGATTTGATTTTCCATGATATTCTAAGAAAAAAAAATCCTTACAAAGATTTTCAAACAACGCAATTTTAATTTCTTAAAAAATATTAATAAAAATTTTCGTGTATAAAACTGGCTTAAATTTTTGTACTGAAACTCACATATTCTTTAAATAAAGTCCAATGATTTATATTTGAAATTTGAATTTGAATGTGGATACGGTGACCAGGGCGGGCCCCCTACCTCCCCACCCCGACCCACTACCCTACCAACACAGACACCTTTAAACAGAAGCCAAGCGTCGCTTTTTATTAATACTTTTTAAATCTTAAAATCGCGGTTAGCTGGACTGAAAAAAAACTCATAGTCTTAAAACAGTCTAGGGAAAGAGTAGGGCTTTAATTGTAAAATAAATACTTTTTTAAAATTAATTATTAGAAATGTCTGGATCAAAAACTTTATTAAGATTTTCATCTCAGAATACCATGAACAATCACCCTCCGGAGTTTCGCGGTCTCATCGTGAAACACGGTGTATATGTAAATAGATAATATTCTACTATTAAGGAGAAATATTATGTATCTGTGAAGTCATAATTTTGTGATTAACTCAGTAATATTTTATTCAAAGTTTTCTGAGTTCAATGGAGTGTAGAAAATTACAATAATCAATTCCAACTACTACTTTTCCTTATCCGCATCTAATGGTGCATAGGGCACTGCATTGATCACCGAGCGCATTGAATCTTGATAATTTGTTCATGAGGCAAGATGATCAGATCAGTTTTGCGCTTCAGCGCTAGTCCAATGTATCACATACGATTTTCTTTGTGAAAATTGCAAGTATTTTGTAAAGTATTTTACATTGATCCCACTTGGAATCGAACCCGCGGCGTCATCACTACAGCACGGGCAAAAAGTGGTATGAATATGAATAAGCTCTTAATAACAGAGAGAAACAACATCACAACACACAGCTCCTTCAATACTAGAGTATTATTATCAAAAGGCTGTGAGAAGTCACTTTAATAATAATAAAATCAATTTGATTTATTTATGGATACAAATGTCTATCTCTCTCTCTCTTTCCTTAACCTTACCAAATGGTGCATAAAGCTTTGCATTGGGGTACCAAGTGCAGTGTCTCTTATCAATTAATATAAATAATATGTACAACAAGCATATGCGTATAAAATTAGGTAACATTATAAGTAATGTGAGGTAGGCGTAGGCATGGAGGAGTTTGTGGAATCCATATGCCCCACATAGGGAGTGGATATGGTATGACGATGATGAGGCGAGGCTACGGACACGGGACACTGTAACTTACTGTCAACTTTGGTAGCTGTTGGTGTCAAGTTTCAGGCGGTTGTGTTGGCTGAGCTGTATTTCCACGAATATGCATGAAGTCTCGGGCTCGACCCCAAATGTGGTTCCTCACATTATTTCATTTTGCCAAGAACTGATCAAAGACCAATCCACTTGGTGCGGAAAAGAGAAAGGAAGAAAAGTATTTACAGTAATTATGTGTTTTATTTTTCAATGAAATTCTCGTGTTTCCAGATGTTTTCCCGAAAAATACGACGCCTTTCCTTCAATGTGAGCAAAGTTAAATTAATATTAACTTTCATTGCTCTATTTTCGTTTTCATGTTACTTTCTTACAACTGTGGGTGCTATTTGCCCTAGAGGATTTTTGTTTCATAATGACAGCCACGATAATGTAATGTGTTGGAATGTGAGGCCACCAGAAACATATAGCGAAAAATTCGATAAATGTAATGGTAATGAGGGAAATATTGAGTATATACCATTCAATGAGCGGAAGTGGCTGCGACAACCTTCATTTTGGACAGACCTAGTGAGAGATTATGAAGGCGGTCCCTATAGAGATTGGAGTATTTCAAGTGATACATTTGGAGAAATAACACCTTTGAAAGTGAAAAGTAATACTGATTCAGATGACTCTTTAATGTGTGCTGTCATGAACTTGTCAAATTTATTAATTGTACCAGCCGGATGTGATGAAAAACATCCAAGAGTATGTGCTTTCCCGGAAAAATTTCATGACACTTACGACAAAGATCCTCCAAAAGTTGAATTCACTAGAGTCAAAAAGTAAGTGCTAATTTAATCCTATTTATCCGCCATATAAAATATCTTTGTATGTAGAACCACATTTTTATAAACAATCTAATTAGATTTTTGTTTCTTTTCACAAATTGGCAAATACATGATTTTTTCATTTTTAAAAATATTTTTCAATAGATTTCTATGTTTTTTAATGAAATATTATTTTTGCATCTCTTGTACTTTGTATACACATTTTTATTAAAATTTATCTAAGTTTTCTAAGAATTCAGGAGAATTATTTTGTAGATACTTATTATTTTTATTTTGAACAGATGAAAACAACATGAGTTGGTTGTAAAATTTTGCTTTAGCAAAAAGCCTGCCCTTCTGTAGAAGAATAGTGTACTATGCTATGTAATTATACACGAGGATTTAAATAAAAAAATCGGTGTGCGTCGGATCACACGGTGGAAGTTATACTTCTTTGGCCATTCTCATACACCCACTCACGCACACAAACAGACTTGATATATAAATGAAATATAAGACATTTTTCAATATTATTCAATATATTTATATTCAATATATTATACGTGACTTCACATATTGTAAAATATGTGTCCTTCCAGAAGAAGTTTGAAATAATTTGTTCCTTATCTGCACGTTTCTTTTGCTTAAACTGTCGATTTCCAAAATGTTCAAAAATAGGTCAATAACGACCTGTATTAACCCATAACTCAGTCAATTTTTCCAAAAACTACTCGAGTTATCGTCTGGAAGGACACATATATAATTTCAATAGGAAGGTTCCGCTATTATTTGGAAATAGTTGAATATACGGACACACCACATGGTCCGTAAATTCTAACCTCTGAAAACAAGTCAATAGAGTGACAGATGTCAAACTCTGTTGACAATAAACAAAAAACAAAATAATAGAAATGACGCGTAAGAAGTAAGATAAGGATAAGAGATAAAGGAAGAGGGAGAAAGATTAACTTCAAAACGTAGGTTGAATATACGGACACACCACGTGGTCCGAAAATTCTAACCTCTGAAAAGAAGAAGAGAGTGACAGATGTCAAACTCTGCTGAAAATAAACAAAAACAAATGTGGCGCCATTTTCTCTTAAGCGCCATTTTCTCTTAAAAATCAGCGTGACGCGGTTTCTCGACCAACATCCCACCCCAAAGTGTCTAACGGGCGCAAAGAAGTATAACTTCAAAAATAAACAAATAATCATTGCAAATCACCCAGGCTTGTAAGAAAATAGTATAACTTTTCGTGATATCACCTAGAATCGACTAACCTCTAACTCTCTATATTGAGATTCCAGCTTCTGAGCCATTCCACCACAGAGCCGAGCCGCCCGTGAAATATTGTGTTGGTGGCGCCCGCGCCGTGGTCAAAAATTAGTTTTAATTTTAAAATTTATACGTGGCACACTACTTGTAAATAACCTAACCGTTTTAATTTCAGAGGCAGATTTGATGTATTGGTAACTGGAAATACTTCAGTCAACAACAGACCACGATGCATTATCGAATCACCTTTCCCACGAAACAACACATTATCTATAACGGAAATACGAATGATGTTCAATTATAATTTGGGAGAGAAAAATAATATCTACTGTTTCCTTGAGCAAAATCATTTACAAAGGACCGAAAAAATTCTGCCATTAGACAAATATTATGAAGAAAGATATGCCGTAATGGCGTCTTATAATCCAATTCTAGAGAAAACATTGAAAGTTTTCTTTGAAGGACAATTTGATTTTATCGACGAATGGTATTGCCCTTTAGAATATTGCGACGACACGTATGATGAAGGGGATGAACAAATTACTAGAATACTGATAGATGCTGTATACATACAAATAAAAAGAATTTACAAAGGAAAGTTACTGATTCATGTTATAAAAGGTGTCGACATTTTCATGAAATACTTAAATACGAGTGTGTTATATACAAAAGAAAAGTTCTGGAGTGCGAATCATTTGATTCAACGGAAAACACCTTAATAGGTACGTAAGATACCTAAATAAACATTAGAATTGGTTGAACTTGGAACGACATTTCACTATTGTTTTGGAAATAATTACCTCATCGACTTCTCGTAGATAAGTCTCATTGAAGGACAACGCCAACTCTGGAATAATTCATTCTAAATAAATCATACTATTGTATAATGTACTTAATCTGAGCCAAATATCACTGATAGAATTTTTTTCAAAAGAAAATAGGTTTATCGCTTTAAAAATTAATTCCTTTATTCTGAGAAAAAGAAACGATCCCAAGCAAGCGATAATTATTTTTAAACTGTCTTGACTGTACCGAACTAAAAGGTTCCTCAATAAACTTACCCTGCATAATTCACATACCATGCAATTCCTATTTCCCATAGTTCTTATTACCCTCCTTTAGCATAGCACAATAATTAACCAACAATTGTTGAAAAAAAAACTGAATTTCAATACAATACAATCACCTTTATTTTTACAGGTAAAACGAGAATAGTTTTGAATGAATGCAAAAATTACAGCTGTGAGGGAGATTTTATAGTTGGAGGCTTTTGGAATATCACAGAAATTCAGGATTGCAAAATTGGTATAAAAAATCCCTTTTATAGATATGTGTGTGAATGAAATACATTAATATTATACTATTTTTTATTTTATCGAAAAGGCTAGCTGTATATAATAATTATTTATTAGCTACATAATTTCAAAGCATAGAAATATATAAATATATTAAATGTGTTGCTTTTTTTGATCAAACTCGTACCTATGAATATGTAAATCCAGTTTGATTTTGATTTGGGTTAATAAAAAAGGTTGTTTATAATATAATACTTTTGTGGTGTATTATATATTATTATACATTATATTTAATCATAATTTTTGAAATAATAGTCATTATTTTAAAATAACGTACTTCACGTTTGCTAATTTTTTCGTTTAATTTTAGCTG